>ML107085.1:0-45179 GCA_003697995.1 Taxidea taxus jeffersonii | reverse complement strand
CCCTTCCTCTTGAGTTCCCATGTCTCTCTCCTCCAGGACAGGAAGTGACGTCACGGTATGAGGAACGAACCTCCCCCTTCCTCTTGAGTTCCTATTCCTCTCTCCTCCAGGACAGGAAGTGGCGTCACAGTATGAGGAAGGACCCCCCCCCTTGAGTTCCCATGTCTCTCTCCACAAGGACAGGAAGTGGCGTCCCAGTATGGGGCACGAACCCCCCTTCCTCTTGAGTCCCCCCTCCTCCCTCCTCGAACGGCGGGCTCCGCGGCTCCACGTGTATTCTGTCAGAAGGAGGAGAGGGCGGTCGCGCTGCACGCCCGGGGCAGGCTAAGTGATGTTCCTGCCCAACCCCACGGGGACGCGCGCGCCGAGACCCCTGACGCCCGCGGTTCCGTTACCTTTGACGGCAGAAGGGCCTTCGGAGAAGTGATTCCGTTCAGGCCCGTGGTCTGGAGAGGGGATCCCGGCGGCCCCACGGCCCTCCTGAGGGTGCTGGGGGGGGACGCGGCAGTGCGAGAGGAGAGACGGCGCGGTGCTCCCGGCTCCCAGGACGGGCGGCCGCAGACGGTGGGAGAGGCGAGGAAACAGGCCCCTCCCTGGACGTCCTCCGGGGCCAAGGGAGCGAACGCGCGCGGTTCGAAGCCGCGGCGGCGCTCATTTGCGGGGCGGACTTCGTAGCCGGCGAACGCTCGCTCTCGTCTGCACAAGGACCGCACCCCGTCGGCGCACGGCTCGGTGTTCCTCATGGCCGTCCCTTGGTGCTTAATTCGTCGGGGGCACCTGCCTTTCCCCAGACCGGGTCTAGAAGCACCTCGAGGGCAGAAGCTGGGTTTATATCACATCCTCCGGGCTCGCGTCTTAGGAGGAGCACACGTAAGCCGCTCGGTTGAAACTGCAGGACACCGGGGCAGGCAGAGCGGGCGGCGGACTGTTCCGGCGTCCGCGTTCCAGGAGGCCTCGGCCCGCCTGGGTTTCAGCTGCATCCGTGGCGGGCACCGGTCCTTCCACGCCAGCATCCGGAGAGCATTCAAGGGCTTTTCCAAAGCCAAGGGAGTGGTGCACTAACACAGGGCGGCCCGGCACTGGGGAGGTTAATATCCCCAGTGGGGTGTCTAGCTAGTGGGGGGACAGGGGTCAGTGGGACAGCGTCCGGCCCCCCCGTGTAAGGAAAAACGTTCTGGGGTGCACTCTGCCTGCTTCCTCCGAGGGGCGCGGAGGGACTGAGCCTGTTCCCCGAAACCAGGTCAGTAATACACCTTTGGGGACTTTTCTCCTTCCTTCTCTCCTTCTCCCTCCCTCCTACTTCGGGATCTTACCCCCCCCGCCAAACACACACACACAAACCACCTGCTCCCAAGCACTTGTCTCGGACTCAGCTCTGGGGGAGCCCAGACCCCAGCTTGGCCTCTCTTCTGGCCCAGGAGGCTTTTACCAGGTCCTTCTCCCAGACCCTAGTTTTCTAATCTGTAAAATGAGGACAGATTCTGCCTCAACAGATTGTTGTAAAGTTGAAAAGAGATGATGCCTATGAAATACCAGGTACGGTATTTTTTTTTTAAGATTTTATTTATTTATTTGTTAGAGGGAGCGAGCACAGGCAGACAGAGAGGCAGGCAGAGGCAAAGGGAGAAGCAGGCTCCCTGCCAAGCAAGGAGCCCGACGTGGGACTCGATCCCAAGACGCTGAGATCATGACCTGAGCCGAAGGCAGCTGCTTAACCAACTGAGCCACCCAGGCGTCCCCCAGGTACAGTATTAATAAGCTGCCATTGTTAAAGCCATTGGATGACTATTACGGAGCATTAATTGCCTTATAAAAAATAAACTGATAACATGCATAGAGTCAGACTCCTGAGAAGAAGCTGAATTTTTCTAAATTGGTCTGGACCTTCCAAAGATTTCTTACCCCTTCTACCGTGTTTATTCAACAGAGAACTGTGAGTACCTACTATGTGTCAGCTGCCCTCTCGGAGCAGAAATGGCACAAAGTAGACAAAAAACTATCTTCTTGGGGCCCAGGTGCCCGTGGATTTGTTCAGCAAATGGTATTTGTGCCCTAGAGGTACCAAGGCAAAAAGAACATCGTTTTTTCTCCCATCCCTGCCCTTCCTCTTCCCATTTATTTAAAATATCGGAAAACTTTGCTGTAAGTTTCTTTACGTTATGTATGTTTATTAGGTTCCTGGCATATATCAGGCACTGTGGTATGTACCTTTCTTAAATAAAGATAAATAATTAAAAAAAATAAAAAATAAAAATAAGTAATTTTGGCCCCTGAGCTCAAGGAAATATACAGGCTGGGTAAGGAAATGAAACTAGGTTAATGAAATAGCTCTGCCCATTTTTTTCTAGCTAGCTGACTGCGACTCCAACTCAGAAATTTCTCCTAATCACTGGTTCTAATACAAATAAAACGTAGTGATTCATTAATCTCTTTAGCCTATAATTGCAAATTGGGTTTTCTCTAGAATGTACCTAAAGGAGGTAGGTACCCATTAAGCCATTCAGGGGAGTTTTATTTAAGCTGCAAATAAAATTAGTTTACTCATTTTTAATTTAATTCCCAAGAGGCATTTTGGAAGACTTCCCTTCTCATTTGACCTAAAACCATTTTTTAAAATTATTGTTCTCCTAGATTGAAGCCCTTTCCAGCATTGCACATAAGAAGTCTTAAAACTCATCTGTTTTCTTTTTTGTAATTGACTTACAAATGCATAATTGACTCACAAATGCATAATTGACTATGCATGGCATTTTAAAAGGGCGAAGTTTCCATTTGCTTCTTGATCTCTTTGAAGTTTTCCTGTTTTCCTAAAGCCCTCTTCCAACAGCATCCCAAGTGATTCCTTGGGTCTTCCCTTGGTACACCAGCCTCTTGGCTTCTTAATGTAGGGGTCACTTCCCTGCAGTAAAGGCACCAGAAGATTTGGAACCAAATATGCACTTGGCCTCATTCTCTGACACGTGGACAGTTTTTTTTATGAGTCATTGGACAATAACTATAACTTTTCACCGTGACTATTGTTAGAGTGAGCCATCTAAACAACAAAGAATTCTGTATTTTCTGTCACCTGAGCTATAAATCCTATTCACACACCGATACACAGACATAGACACACACACACATAAACCATATACTCAACTTTAGTAGAGGCAAAAAAAAAAGTAGCTGTTATTATTTGGAAAAGGACCTTCTAAAGACAATGTTTAGTTAAAGCAAGCAAGCCTAGCAGTGGATGGTGGCTACTCACGCTGCCTCATATGGATGTAAGTTCCTCTCTCTACCCAGTATAAAGAGGCATCATACAACAGAAAGCATGGACGGGAGCTAAGGAGAAAAGACCCAGATGCTAAGCCAATGTTAGGGACCCAAGGGCTCTTAATCCAGGCGCTTCTTCTTGGGAAAATGGGAAATTGATGCTTTTCAGAGGCCTGGTTGAATCAGGCCAGCTTGGGGGGTGGGTGTCTTGTTTGATTCTCCAAAAGTCAACATGAAAGTGAGGATTTGAATGGAATTTGTCTTATTTGGAAGATGCAGAAAACCAGTAGGAAAGGGAAGAAATAAGACTGGGAAGGAAGGCAACAAATAGCGGGTGATTGTCCAGCCAGTTACTTCCTTAGGAAGCCCAATCCCACCAAGAAACACTAGAAAACACTATTTAAAAAACAACTTCAGAGAGAGACAGGGGAGCTGGGGTACAGACAGGAAATGATGAGAGCGGTGCTACCAATGGGACACCAGTGGACCCTGCTCAAGGGATATACAGAGTTGAGCTCAGATATGGCACGTGGGTGATGTGGACCCAGATCTTAGCAAACATGGACTTGAATTCCACTATTGATCTCAAACCATCAACTAATCTACTAATTGCTCGTGCTTCATAATGACTCAGTTACCAACTTCCGTCTCCCTGGCCCGTTTCCTCCTTGAGAATGGCATCTCATTCATACATAATCAAGAAGGGAGCCACCTAATGCAGCTCCCTTCTTGATTATGTAGAACACGACCAATGTAGTCATTCATCTTTTCCCCAGAAGTGGGTTCTTGAGTGGTGCAATCTGTGTCGCGCTATTCCTCAACAAGACAGGAGGGATTTGATTCCTGGAATTTCATTAAGTCCAACTTATTTAACTGACTTCTTGTAAATCCTGACTCGTATCGGGTTGCTTATGCGTGTTAACAGAGAATTTCTGCATTACAAGCTGAGAAATGTTTCTAGAAGACATTTAAAGCCTTCTTAAGCGGTTAGTGGGTCTGAGTTTCTCTCTGAACCAACTGTTATCAAAATACATTTGACATTGGGCATGTGCATGAGTTGGTGCAGGGGTCCTGGGAGTTCTGAGCACAAATCCTGTTAACAGGTAATAAGATTATGAGCACAACCCATGTAGAACACGTGGTTTTATCAGCCAAAGTGAAGCACTGAGATGCCAAGTTGTTAATGGGATTCAGCGTCTGTGTCTCTCATGAGCTTCTAAACAAAGTTCACGGCTTTCCAAATTACCAACAGAATCAAACCTACATCCATGTGTGGAGTATTTTATTTCTTCTCCTTTAAAAAAAAATGCTTTTTTATGCCACAATCTCCTTGCATCTTCTGAAGATGTAAGAAAATGAACCAAATATGAAAAGTCATGTTGCATTTCGGAGTGTCTGACCGCAATCTATGGACCAAGACAATGCCAGAAAGTAATTTCAGCGTTTAGCAGGATAAAGGTTATTGACTAATGGTCTTTGAGAAAGGAGAAAAAAAATAGTATGTTGAATGCAATACAAACCCCCATATTTTGTGTTAGAATCTTCTATAAGTTCTAGCTATACAGTGCAATCATAGCATATTCTCTCTTCTTTCTTTTATGTCTTTGTGGGTTGCCTTAAAAATGCTTCACTTATACATACTACTCTAAGAAATTTTTTTATTCGCCATTGAATTTTTTTTGAAATGTGTTACAAAGAAGGTTCAGTTTCATCTCATTCAAGGACCTGAGTCATTGGCAATTGAGTGCCAACATTTTGACTGTTTTCCTCTGGAAGTCACTCATGGTATTGAGTACCCACCAAGTGCTACCCAGTTCAATCACCCAAACCACGATGATGGTAAGTTACAGGTGTTGGAACAGCAGGATTAGTGCAGCCACTTGGATCCGATCAGTCTTTTCATCTATTAACGCTTCTGGTCTTTGCCCAGCTGCAAAGCAGTGACGTCCAAAAGCCAGCTCACCCCTGTGCATCCTTGTCCTCTCTCCATCCAACCAGTCACTTGATCCATGCCGGTCCCTTCTTGACAGTGACAGCTTGCTCTCTTTCCCTCCTTTAGCATCTCTGGACACAGCCGGGTCTTTCTGGACACAGCCGGATCTTTCTCAGCTCCGTGGGGACAACTTGTTTCTGTTTCAGGGGCTTTGCCCTTGGTGCTCCTTAAGAGCCCCTCGTCCCCCTCCCCTCTTCCACCCATCCCTCCCCCACCCACCGCCCCCTAGTAACCATCAGTTTGTTCTCTAGAGTTAAGAGTCTGTTTCTTGATTTGTGTCTCTCTTGTTCTTTTTCTCTCCTCTGCTTGTTTGTTTTGTTTCTTGAATGCCACATGTGAGTGAAATCGTACAGTATTTGTTTTTCACTGATGTATTTCAGCATTATACCCTAGATCCTTCCATGTTGTTGCAAATGGCAAGATTTCATTCTTTTTATGGCTGAATAATATTCCAGTGTGTGTGTGTGTGTGTGTGCGCGCGCGCGCGCGCATAAAATCACATCCTCTTTACCCACTCATCAGTCTGATGGAAATGTGTGCGGCTTCCATATCTTGGCTGTTGTCGATAATGCCGCTATCAATGGGGGGGGGGCATGTATCCCTTTGAATTAGTGTTTCTGTACTCTTTGGGTAAATACCTAATCATCCAATTGCTAGATCACAGGGTGGGTCTAGTTTAACTTTCTGAGGACCTTCCAAGGTGTTTTCCAGAGTGGGTGCACCAGTTTGCATTCCCACCAACAGCGCACAAGGGGCCCCCTTTCTCCTCATCCTTGACAATAAGCCTGTGGTTTCTTATGTTGTTATTTGCAGCTATTTTGATAGGCGTGAGGTGATATCTCATTGTGGTTTTGATCTGCATTTCCCTGATGGTAAGTGGTGAAGCATAGCTTCTCATGTTGGCCATTATGTCTTCTTCGACATATTTAAATTGGATTTTTGTTTTGGGGATATAGAGTTTTATAAGTTTGTCATATATTGTGGATACTGACCCTTTATCAGATATGTCACTTGCAAATATCTTCTCCCATTCTGTAGGTTGCCTTTTAGTTTTATTGCTTCCTTCACTGTGAAGAAGCTTTTTATTTTAATGTAGCCCTTAGCTTTTTACTTTTATCAACTGGACTGATTCCTTAATTTTCTCTCTGCTGCTTCATTATCGGTGTACAGAAATACAACAGATTTCTGTACATTGATACTGTATTCTGCAACTTTACTGAATTTATCAGTGTTTTGATGTGAGGTGAGCGGGGTCTTGGTGGAGTCTTTTGAACTTACTGTATATATTACCATGTCTTCTGCAAATTGTGAAAGTTTTATTTATTCCTTACCAATTTGGATATATTTATTTTTGTTGTCTGATCTCTGTGGCTAGGACTTCCAGAACCATGTTGAATAAAAGTGGTGAGAATGGACATCCTTGCCTCGTTCCTGACCTTAGCTTTTCCCCGTTAAGAATGTTCACTTTGGAAAATGTATAGCAAGTCAGGCTTACCTCTTCCTGCTGCTCTCTCTGCTTATGCTCTCTCTCTCTTTCTCTGACAAATAAATAAATTCTTTAAAACAACGCAAACAGGGGCGCCTGGGTGGCTCAGTGGGTTGAGGCCTCTGCCTTCGGCTCGGATCATGGTCCCAGGGTCCTGGGATCGAGCCCCGCATCAGGCTCTCTGCTCGCCTGCTTCCTCCTCTCTCTCTACCTGCTTCTCTGCCTACTTGTGATCTCCGTCTGTCAAATAAATAAAATCTTTAATAAAATAAAATAAAATAAAAAATAAAACAACACAAACACACAGTGGTTCAAAATATTCAGGATGCAGCAGCAAAAGCTGTTCTAAAAGGAAAGTGTATAGCAAGACAGGCCTACCTCAAGAAGCAAGAAAAATCTGAAATAAACTACCTAAACTTACACCTAAAGGACTAAGAAAAAGAAAATCCCAAACCAAAAAAAAAAAAGAATGTTCACTTTGGGGGCACCTGGGTGGCTCAGTGGGTTAAGCCTCTGCCTTCGGCTCAGGTCATGATCTTAGGGTCCTGGGATGGAGCCCCGCATCGGGCTCTCTGCTCAGCAGGGAGCCTGCTTCCTTCTCTCTCTCTGCCTGCTTTTCTGCCTACTTGTGATCTCTGTCTATCAAGTAAATAAAAAAAATTAAAAAATTTTAAAAAAAAGAATGTTCACTTTGGGTGTTTTATATATGGTGTTTAGTATGTTAAGGTATGTTCCCTCTAAACCTACTTTGTTCAGTATTTTTATCATGAATGGATGCTGTACCTTGTCAAATGCTTTTTCTGTGTCTATTGAAATGATTATATGATTCTTATCCTTTCTCTTATTGATGTGATGTATTACGTGGATTGATTTGTGAATATCAAACCACACTTGCAACCCAGGAATAAATCCCACTTGATTGTGGTGAATGATCTTTTTAATGTAATGTTGAATTCAGTTTGTTAGTATTTTGTTGAGGATTTTTACATCTATCATCATCAGGGATATTGGCCTGAGTAGTCTTTTTTTAGTGGTGTCTTATCTGGTTCTGTTATCAGGGTAATGCTGGCCTTATAAAATGAATTTGAAAGTTTTCCTTCCTTTTCTTTTTGGGAACAATTTGTGAAGAATAGGTATTAAGTCTACATGTTTGATGGAATTTACTTTTAAAGCCAACTGGCCCTGGACTTTTGTTTGTTGGGAGATGTTTTATTACTGATTGAATTTCTTTGCTGATTATTGGTCTGTTCAAATTTTCTATAACTTCCTGTTTCAGTTTTGGTAGGTTGTATGTTTCTAGGAATTTGTCCATTTCTTCTAGGTTGTCCAATTTGGCATATAGTTTTCATAATATTCTCTTATAATTGCTTGTATTTCTGTGGTGTTGGTTATTGCTCCTCTCTCATTTGTGATTTGTTTGAGTGCTTTTCTTTTTTTCTCAATAATTCTGGCTAGAGGTTTATCAATTTTATTGACTTTTTAAAGAAACAGCTCCTGGTTTCATTGATCTGTTCTATTGTTTTTCATTTTAGTTTCTGTATCATTTATTTCTGCTCTAATCTTTATTATTTCCTTCCTCCTGCTGGCTTTAGGTGATGTTTATTGTTATTTTTCTAGAGCCTTTATGTTGTAAGGTTAGGTTTTTTTGTTTGAGATTTTTCTTGCTTTGAGGTAGGCCTGTATTTCTGTAAACTTTCCTCTTAAGACTGCTTTTGCTTCATCCCAGAGGTTTTGGACCATTATATTTTCATTCTTATATCTTTCCATATATTTTTTATTTCTTCTTTTACCTCCTGGTTGATCCATTCATTGTTTAGTAGGATGTTATTTAACCTCCAAGTTTTTGTGGTTTTTCCAGAATGTTTCTTACGGTTGACTTCTAATTTCATAGCATTGTGGTCACAAAAGATGTGAGGTAGGACTTCGATCTTGTATGGTTGAGACTTCTTTTATAGCCCATTATGTGATCTATTCTGGGGAATGTGCCATGTGAACTTGAAAAGAATGTGTATTCTGTTGCTTTAGGAAGAAATGTTCTGAATATATATGTTAAATCCATCTGTTTCAGTGTGTCATTCAAAGCCACTGTTCTTTTGTTGATTTTCTCTTTAGATGACCTGTACATTGATGTAAATGGGGCATTTAAGTCCCCCACTATTATCATATTATTATTGATTAGTTCTTTTATGTTTCTTATTAACTTTTTTATGTATTTGGGTCTCCTGGGTTGGGTGCATAATATCTATAATTATTTTATCTTCTTGTTGAATTGTCCCCTTTATTATATAGTTTCCATCTTTGTCTCTTATTACAGTCTTTGCTTTAAAGTCTATTTTATCCAATATAAGTAATGCTACTCTGACTTTCTTTTGACATCCATTTGCATGATAGATGTTTCTCCATCAAACGAATATCAATCTGCAGGTGGGTTTAAGTCTAAAATGAGTCTCCGGTAGGTAGCATATTGATGGGTCTTTCTTTTTTTTTTTTAATCCATTCTGTCTCCCTATGTCTTTTTGATTGGAGTGTTTAGTCCATTTACATTTGAAGTAATTATTAGTAGATATGTACTTATTGTTGTTTTATTTCTTGTTTTGTGGTTGCTTCTGGAGATTTTCTCTGATCCTTTCTTATCTTTCTCTTTTATGGTGTACTGATTTTCTCTGGTGATATGTTTGGATTTCTTTATTCCTCGCATGTTTGTTAGTGGTTTTTGATATGTGGTTACCATTAGGTTTGTATATAACCTCTGGTTACCATTAGGTTTGTATATAGCCTCTAGCACATATCACAGTCTATATTAACTTAATAGTCATTTAAGTTTGAACCCACTCTTTTCTCCTCCCCATGTTTTAGATACGTGTTTTTATATTTTACATCCTTTTATTTTGTGGCTGATTTCACTGATTTTCTTACAGAAATATTCAGTTTTTACTGCCTTTGTGTTTCCTACCTTTATTCTGTCACTTCTGGTCTCTCCTTTTCACTCAAAGTATCCCTTTTAATATTTTTCATAGGGCTAATTAAGTGATCATGAACTCCTTTAGTTTTTGTTTGTCTGGGAAACTCTTCATCTCTCCTTCTATTCTGAACAGCAGCCTTGCTGGATAGAGTATTCTTGGCTGCACATTTTTCCCATTCAGCACTTTGAATGTATCCTGCCACTCCCTTCTGGTTTGGGAAGTTTCTGCTGAAAAATCCCCTATTAGCTTTATGGGTTTTCCTTTGTAAGTTACAGACTTCTTTTGTCTTGCTGCTTTTAATATTTTTTTCTTTATCACTATATTTTCCCATTTTAATTACAATATGTCTTGGTGTGGATCTACTTTTTGTTGATTTTGATGGGAGTTTTCTGTACATCCTGGATCTGTATATCTGTTTCCTTCCCCAGATTAGGGAAGTTTGTGGCTATTATTTTTCCAAATAAATTTTCTGCCCCCTTCCCTGTCTCTTCTTTTAGGACTCTAATAATACAAATGTTGATTGATAGAGTCACTGAGTTCCTAAATCTATTCTCATTTTGTATGACTCTTTTTTCTCTCTTTTGTTCAGCTCGATTAATTTCCATTACTCTGTCTTCTAGGTCACTAATTCTCCTCTGTTTCTCCCATCCTGCTGTTCATTCCATCCAGTCTGTTTCTCATTTTGTTTATTGAGCCTTTTGTCTCAGCTATATTATTCCTCACCTCTGTGTTAAGGGTTTCACTCATGTCTTCTACTTTTTTGTAAAGTTGAGTGAATATCTGTGTGATCATTACCTTAAATTTTCTATCAGGCATGTTACTTATATCTGTTTCTGCTTAAATCTGGCTGTAGCTTTGCCTTTTCTTTCATTTAGTAGAAATTCCTCTGTCTTCTTACTTTTTCTAAGCCTCTGTGCCTGTCCCTGTGTGTTAGGAAAGTCACCTGTGTCTCCTGCTCTTGAGAGTAATGGCCTTATGAAGAAGAGGTACTCTAGTGACCACCATGTGGTGTCCCCTGTTCCTCAGGGCCTGGCATTGCTGGAAGTGTCTCCAGTGTGTACTGTGTATGCCCTGATGTTTTGTCCTAGCCACTTTATATTTCAGGCCAGTCATCTGCAGAGGCTTTCTTTGTCTGTAGTGGGCAATGTTTGTTTCCTGGCCTGAATTTGGCAAGCTTTAATGAGGTGGGCTCTGATCTGTCTGTGAAATGAGACCTGTCACCACCACCATGGGAACAAGAGCTCTGCAAAACTTCCACACTGGGAGATGTGGTGTGAGCAGGGGTTCGGGCTGCTCTTCTACGAGAGGGGGCCACTGCACTGGAATTGAAGCAAGCACTGGGAAGGGCAGTTCCACTGCAACATCAAGTGGGTGGGGCCTGGCGTAAGTTAGTTAGGTAGCAAGTATCCTTGGCGCTGCTCTGGTTCCCACAGGTGGCTCTGTATTTATGCTGTGGGGTGGGGAAGGTAAATGACACAGGCCAGTTTCTTTCTTCCTGAAGGGGTCTCTCTGTAAATTATGCTTCTCTGGGACATGCTCCAAGATGTGTAGATAACCCCCCTGCTGTGTGCCCCAGGCACTCTTCAGATCACTGTTTCCATGCTGTGTGTCCATGGGTTGTTCGGGTTGTTCAGGTTGTTTGCAGGCTTTCTTGACCAGAGCAGCCCTGGTGCCCTCCAGGCTCCAGAGTAGCCAAGCCCACTGACCTTTAAAGCTCTAGTTTTTAAGCCCCACTGGTTGCTAGAAGATGGAATTTGGCCCCCTCCCTTTCCAAGCAATTGCTCTGGGGATTCATTCTCCCCTTGTGCTCCCCTAAATACTAGTCTGTCTCTTGCCCTTTTCCACAATGGCAGCTCTTTCCCCACTGCAGTGACCACAATCTATTTCTCTCTCAACCACATCTCCACAATTCCTATTTCCTTCACTGTAGCCTCTTCTCTACCTCTGGTTGTGGAGTTTCTCTTCAGGTCACTTTCTGTAGATATGTAGGATGATTTGATAGTTACAAGTTGTATTTATGGGAGGAGGCAAGCCTAGGGTCTGCCGCCATCTCCCAATCTCTTTAACACATGCTGCTTTTAAATGTGATGTCTCAAATAGCCTATGATACAGCAAAGACCATTTTTTTATCCCTTTCTCTATCCTTGGTACCTACTAGAGTGTTTCATACAATAGCAGATGATGAAATATACAGGTTAGTGAGTGGTGTGAGAAGGCAAGGGAGTCCCATACAAAAGAAGGAAACTAGCATGGATGCATCCATGTCTGTGCTGACATCTGTCCTCTTGTTCAACCCCCATAACTAGTCCACAAAGTCAGTAGTTGGTCCCCACATCATAGATGAGAAGCATGAACCCACAACTGCACTGTGCATAGGGAGCCAATGTTGGTGGGTGGGGGAGTCCAAACCCACGTTCTCTGCAGGGCTCCTTTATGGAGTGCACAATGTGGTAAGAACAGGGTCTCTCTGGAGGGTTCTGAATGAGGCAGAGGAAGGCAAGTAGAGACATAAGTTCATGAACATGTCACTTGGAATGCTCTCCCAACAATGAGTGCTTAAAGAACTAAATGCACCAACAGATGTGGAATGATGGGTCTACTTTTCATACTGTAGTTGTGCTACTTTTTGAAAGTAAGACATATATCACCACCTAGTCACATGGAACGGCCTTGGAATGGGAGACATCTCTACTTGAGGTTCCCCAAGAGAGGAGCCCCCGATCCTAGGTGTCAAGGGAGGTACATCACAGGCAGACATCATGATTGGAGTATACAGTCTGCTCAAAATGTTCATCATCCTTGGATCTTATCTACTGTAAATCCATGAGCCCCCTTGAGAGCTGATAAAAGCTGAGCAATCCTTTGTGCCTGTAAGACATCTGCCCACAATTTTAGGACATCCATAAACCCAGGGTAAGAACTTCAGTTTTAGAAAATTCCCAGAACTGTCAACAGTGGAAATTTTTAAATAAAAGATGCTATTGTTCATATTATCTCCTTTTAAAAGAAATGTAACTGTGTTATGTAACCAGTAGACACATTTGGAAGAAAAAGAAAAGGAAACTAAAAAACTTACTATAAGCCTGTCATCGCACAGAGCTCCTGTTCTTCTTTGATATATTGACGTTTTATTTCACTGCTCACATACAATTCTACATTTGGCTCTTTTTTTTCCTTACTTAACACATCGTATCATCAAACCCTTGTAATGGCATTTCACGATCAGTATTTAATTGGAAATGTTTTAGCATAACATTATTATAATAGTTAAACACAGAAGCACAGTGATGCAGGGAACATTGGTCTCTGTTTTGTGTAAAATTATTTTAGAATCCATTCAACTTTGTGATGTGCATTCATTCTCTTCCATCTATAAGTCCCCACCACAAAATGGCTTCAGAGCTCACAATTAGAGATACTTTAAAACAGCACATGGGAATCTTGAGCTTTAATGTGACCACTGCCTCAGGCTGTAGTAAAAATGGAATTGCCCCCCAATTATTATAATCCCTCTCTCCACACTGTATCATGATAAGGCTGAGCAAATTTCATTCCCCACCAGGCAACTAATCATCCTTTTGCCATGATCTCTTTGTAAGTGGAATGGAAGACATTTCACTATGTGATATGGTAATGTGTCCCAACTAGAGATGGGGGTCCACTGGGGGGAAGTCATGGCAAGAGAATTCACACATATGAAGCTTAGAAAGAAGTGGTTCCCTGCCCCCCCAACACACATGTACAGTCCCTTGGCAGGCTGACCTCTGCCCATCCTCAAAGCTGCCATCTCTCCTCTCATCCGCCAACAGCTGCCCTCTCTTTTGGTCTTTTGAAAATCTCAGAAAAGTTGGAAGTTCACTTCCCTAACACATACCCACTTGATAACTTGCTCTGGTTTGGTGAAATACTTTCCAGAACGTTACCAAAAATGTCCGAAGTGCTAAATCTAATGGCTGTTTCTCATATTTGTCTTGGCCTCTCCAGAAGAGCAACTGTATCTTCTTGACCATTTTTCTTATTTTCCCATCCCTCATGTGGCTCACCTGGGACTGTCCCTCAGGTTCCCTCGCTATGTGATAGATAGCAATCTTTGTGTAAGTGGCCCCATTACTCAGTAACACTTTCTATTCTCCTTGGGTGGAAATCCCATGCCCATAGGCTGAGCTATACCATCCATACCGATGCCTCTCAACAGAGTCACTTCAGGCTCTGACCTGTCTCCTGAGCATCTAGATCTGCATTTCCTATTAACATCTTCACGGAGATATCCTTCAGGCACTGTTAGCAGCTTGAAAAGAGGTGCAGAGCAGAGAGGTGGATAAAATCTCAGATGCTGGAGCCAGACTGCCTGGGATTGAGACCTGGCTTTGCCACTAACTAGCTCTGTATCGTTGGTCCTCCTCACTCATCTCTCTGGGCCTTAGTTTCCTGATCAGTAAAACATGTATCAAAATAATACTTGCCTTATAGGATTGTTGTGATTCTTATAGGATTCTTCTTATTATGCTACATTGTATGTGCAACTCTTTAGAACAATGCTTCGCACGTGGGAAATACTCTTGAAGTGTGAGTGATAATAAAATGTAGCAATTTTTTTAATCAATAATATTATTAGCTAAGCTTTCCTGAGTGGCACCTAAGTCCTATGCATAGATTATTTCATTCATCCTTAAGATGATCCTTAAGAAGCAACTGCTGTTGTTCTCACTCTACAGATGAGAAATAAGCACAGAGAGGTAAATTAATCAGCTCAAGGACACAGAGCTTTCTCAAGGCCACATTCTAAGTGGTAGGACTGTGATGTGAACCAGGGCAGTCTGTCTTTAGACCCATGGTTCTGGCAGCTTCACTGTGCTGCCTCCCTTCTCCATTGACAAAGTTGAAATTGACAAATATTCTCCTTTTTTTCAATGGCCATCTTCTCCTATTTTTCTCTCCCCTCCCAGAGATCACCTTTATGTCACCTTCCTCTTTACATGCCAGTCAGCATGTGCTACACCCAAAATATGTCTTTCATCTTTTTCCACTCTGTTCTCACTGCTACTGACCGTTGAACCCTCTTCTCTAGTTTAGCCTGCTGTAACACCACCATGGGGCTCTCCCATCCATGTGGCCTCTCCTTCACAGCCCATCCTTCTCACCCACACCACCAGCACTGTTTGGAAAAAAAAAATAGAGCCTTTGGATTTATAACATTAAGGTGGAAAGGTAATAGGCAACACTTGGGCAGGCAGAAAGAATAGGTATATTTTACATATTTTTTGCAGCAGCTAGAGAAATTTTAAGTGACAGCCACAGATTCAGACCTATCACCAGGGACTTTTCTTATGAAGCAGGTAGGCTCTAGAGCAACAAAACTGGACTCGAAAGACCAATCCCATTTTTTCCTGGCATAGAGACAATCAGGATTCTCTCTTCTCTTTGCTTTGCATAAATCTTTCTCTGCTTTGAAGGTGACCCATGATATCACTGAAATAAAACATCTGTTTCACAGCAAATGGTTCCGGTCACCCAGAGAGAAAGAGGAATGATAACTTTTTCCTCTCCCCAACCCTAGCATGCCTCTTTACCCCTCTACTTAGAAAACTCCTACATATCCTTCAAAGCCCAGGGAGAATGTACCTTTCCTTTTGAAGCCTCTGCCAGATACTTCTTTTTAATCATGAAATAGGGAATGGGGGTTAGGACATAGCTTTGCAGCAGAAGCTAAGGTTTAAATACTGGTTTTATTTTTTATTGGTTGTGTGGCCTCCAGTGAGTCAGCTCCCAATTCTGTGCTATAGTTTCCACATCTGGAAAATGGGAGGTTGGACCAGCTCTAGCTTTATATGACTGCTGGGAAGACTTTTTTTTAATATATGAAAGTCATTCAACTTGGAACATTGTAAGTGTCCAGTAATTGTTACTTGCTGAAACTTAGAGCCTAAAATAAATATAGACATCCTGGAAAGCCATAACGCCCATGGCAAGCATTGGATTTTTTTTTCCAAATCAAAAGAGCAGTTACCATTCTTCTGAAAGGAAAAAGAAAATGTCAGACTTTCTTACATTCTCATGGATCAGGAGGTTGTTCCTGCAGCTTGGGGCCGAGGGGACAATATGAGGAGACTGTGGGGCAGACTTGCAGCTACAAGGTAGGGTTTGATCCAATGTCACAGGCACTTGATTGGATCTATATAAACCAAGATTCTATCCAAGAACTCCTTTGAAGAGGAAGTGATGTTAGAACTTGGCCTATGATCTCTGCCTCCTGGAAATTAGTTTAGGTTTTTTTTAAGAAGAGAGAGAATCACAGTGATAAGAGCTAGGACATTGTCATATCTCTTTTAAGTGTCTCACCAGGTGACAGAGGAAAGATGAGGATGACAGGAAGAGACGTTACATTTCAAACTGGAGTGATGGAGGGTCTCCTTTCGCCTTCTCTCCTCTCTGTGAAGGTTATTTTCCGTCTTTGGGGAGTCGCAAGACCATTTGGCAAAGTGTCAGATGGAGAATTTTCAGCAGATGCTTCTGTTCTGATAGGGAATGGCAAAAGTTCCCAAAATTCATGAGACACCTGCAGATGCCTCCGAATGTCTAACTGCCTTTGTGACACTTCAGTGTTTTCTAAAATGGTGAAGCAGCATGCTGTGCCCTGGTGTGGTGAGCAGAAGAGGGGCCAAAGGAAGGAACTCCCAGCCTCCCTAAAAGCTTTCCATTGGTGATGCTGGCCCTCCCCTTCCACGAAACCTGTGGTCAGCTCCAACCCTGTCCTACTCCACCCTCTGTGGCCAAACTTTTGTTTCCACTCAGAGGTTTACTGAGACAATGTTTAATTCTTCATTGACGCCATCTATGGAAGACTTCCATTCACCCTGCCCAGAATTCTTTGTAAGTGGAATGGACATAACTAGGACACATCTAGGAGATGCCAGATTATATATTCCATGTCAATTCCTTGGAACCATGAAAGGATCCTTTGTTTAGTGATCCACTTGCTGGCAGATTCCATAATCATCCACTGAGTCTGCTGTGTGCCTGGTACTGCCATGTTCCTGGTACTTAGTACTGGATACCAGGAAGATGTCTAAGATGCTATCCCTGATCTTTGAGGGGTCAGTGGGAAACCCAAGTCTGTGGATAACGACAGCCAGTAGATATATCCTGTCATAATAATAAACCTTCATTTACTACATTCCATGTTCTATACTCTCAACCTTGTGTGGATTCTCATTTAACCTCCTCCAAACTCAAGGAGGTAAAATCTCTTTTTACCTCTTCTCAGTTCAGGCAAATAAGCATGAAAAACAGTTAAGTAATGTGCCTGAGCTCATTGTTAACAGAGGAAGGGCTGGGATTCAAATCCCTTATGCCTTGCCTTTGGTCCACATGGAACCTTACATAGCCCAGACTGCAAAGTGCTGTAGGTGTACAAATCAAGGGGCAATCGATCCTACCTTGTGGACAGGATGCTGAAGAGTGTAGGGAGATTTTCACAGAGGTAAGATTTATTGAGTCCAGAAGGTTGGCGTAGGAGTTTGTTGGGAGAAGAGGTATTTGGTGCTAGAGAACAAGTATTTATTTGCAAATGCCCAGAGGTTTGAAATGGCAGAATACACTGCAGGATATTCAGCTAAAAAGAAGCTTAGAACCAAATTATGAAGAGTTATTTGTGGCATGCCAGGGATTCATTTATCCCTGTGCCCTCTAATGTCAATGCTTACTGACCAGAATAAATACTGGATGGATGGATGGATGGATGGATGGATGGATGGATGGGTGGATGGATGGGTGGATGGATGGGTGGATGGATGGAGTACTTGGACCTTACTTTGCATGTGATACACATGGAAGTTAGTTAATTAAATTAATCACTTACTGCATGAAAATATTAGTTAGCTATGGGCTTACTTGTGCTGCTGGAGTCCTTAAACAATAGTAACTTAAAGAGATAGAAATGTATCTTTCTCCTCTCTCATGGAGCAGCCTAGTGACAGAGAAGTTTAGGACAAATATGGTAGCCCTGTGGGGTTGGAAACTTGCTCGCTTTAGTCTTGTTGTTCAGCTAGCTAATGCTAGGTACTGCCCTCATCCACATGACCCATGATGGCTGAACACCACATCCATGTTCCAGAAAGCAGGAGAGGGAAGGAGTCTAGGAAAAGCCCTCCCTTGTTTAAAGGATAACAGACATTGCACACAATAATTGCGTTCACAATTTATTGGCCAAAAATTGATCACATGAACACAAATAGCTGCAAGGGAATCTGGGAAATGAAATAGTCAGTACAGCCATATATCAGGCTGAAAACTGTATTATTACAGAAGAAAGAGAGGGAAAACAGAAGTAGAGCAAACAAGTCATTTCTTCCACTGCTGGTATACCTATCCTCAGTCATAATTGTGTCTTGTATGCGTGCTCAACTACCCTTCTAAGTACCAACTAGATGACATACCCTGCTTGGGTCGAGGGACCTGGAGGGCAGGATTCCAAGTCCTGGACTGATAGCAAGTGAACCAGGCACTACAGAGAAATTGCCACACTCTGCAATAACACCTAACATTTACTGACCTTGTAACATCCGTCAGCCGCTGTGGTTATCACTCTACACTGACTAAGCTAAAGTGCTGTTAAATTTCTATTATACCAATGAAGATACTGAGGCCTTGAAAGGTGAAGTGTCTTGTCCAAGGTCAAACAGGTAGAAAGTGGTGGGGGAAAGATGCATTCCTAGGCTGGAGCAGCCAGGCTGTAATTAAAGTATACGTTGGGTCATATACGTTGATACTGATAATCGTCTCCTGGCATCACCCAACATTGATTTAACACTGGACCATGCATCATACAGGATCGTGGCTGTACCATTTTTTATACAGAGGATAAGATACTCAACCACATTCCCGATAAGCTGCCCAAACCTACAGAACTATGTAAGGTGATTTCACTAGCTTACCCTAACACATTCCCATAGGGATACTGATATGGTGGTTATATATTAGGAAATCTATATTTTAAAGGACATTTCTCTATGGTTATTTCTTCCCAGCAGGTGAGGAGTCACCTAAAATTATTGGACACTTTACTTCCAATCCAAATAAACTGTATTGCATACTCAGGTCTATATAATAACAGGAATTTCTTTTCTCTGAATAGTCCAATCTTTTGTAAAAGATTTTTTTGGTTTTTTTTCCAAGTTCTGAATACTCCATACCTACCCTCCAGCTTGAGAGAATTGATGCCTCCAATTTCATCTTGGTTGGTGGATTAAATAGACATCCATTTTAAAGAATATTTAAATAGAGGACAGTGAATTTCCTACTACAGATGGAAGGAATAAAAAATATATATAATAGAACAGAAACTGGTATGGTTAGTGCATGGAGCTGGTGCTGTAAATGTTACACATTAAAATGAAACTTGACCCCTGCCTCCACGGAACTAAATTGAGCTGTCACAGCTCTACCAAAGAACTGTGCAGGGGACTAGAAACATCACTGAGCAGCCACCAAGTAAGGGCATCAGTTAAGGTCAGTTGGTGTATAATTTGGAGCAGGATGTTCAGTTGGACACAGATTTGGAAAATTAGAAGAAGTTGACCTCTCAGACAGCTTTTAGGCACAGAGATTAATGTTGGTTAATTAAGAAACGATTCAGTACCAAGGATAGCTCCAGGCCAGGCTATGGCTCCCAGAGATCTGGGGGTGTATCCTCCTGGGATATGTCAGTAGACTCCCTTCTCTCTCAAATAGGTTCATCTCACACAATAATGTGTGCACACCACTCAGCCCTTGTTAGGTGACAACTGAATGACACACGTTGGCATTATTATCACTATCTCAGGGAGTACCATGCCATCAGTCTCATCAGGAGGCTCCACCAAGGGCCCCTTGTCTTCCAATAGGTTTAGAACCTCATTATGGTGTCATCAACAGATTTGTCTCTTAATGTTCACTTTTGTTCATGATGTGAACATAAAGAGGGCCTTGGATAAAGGATAGGAGAAAGCGAAAGTTATATAATGCTCCAAGAGTCCTAAAAGAGTCAAAGGAAAAGTAAACAGTGTCACAATGTCAGTTCCTCAAACAGACATAACAACAGGAAGCGTTGTAACAACTGAAGAATAAAGTAAGGGAAGGGGAAAAGTAAAAAAGAAAAAAAATAGGACTTTTTTTTTGGCACATTTGCACACTTTCCACTTCTGAAAAAGCAGAAGGAAGGTGAGTTATTTATTCTGAAAATGGACATAGCTGGGAAATTGGTGCCACCGATGCCTACCACCTGCTTTCCCTCGCCCTGGAGAGCACAGTGTTACGGCATGAGTGGGACTTCCTGCAGATGGCCCCAGCCCAATCAACCCATTTTAGCTTTATGGTTTATATCACAGTGATTAAGGAAATACATAAGGTTTGGAAGTTTCTTACATGTAGGTGATAGTAAAAGCTGTGGGAATGGATAGAATTAATAAGAGAGAATGAAAAGGGAAGTGAGATTATGGGCTGCACACAGTAGCTCGGTGAGGGTGGGGGGCACTCATACTGTGGCTTGATGGGAGGAAGAGGAAGTGGTTAAAAACTGTTTCAGAGAAGAAAAAGCTCAGGAGAATCCAGGATCAGGCCAAGAAGGGAGCTGGTTGTTTAGGCTACACTGAGCAGCAAGTAAAGGAGTCCAACCCATTGGAGGTCATACAGTCAATACATCTGGTGAAGTCACATCAAGTGGCCGCAGGTAGCCAGCTAAGGGCAGGTCGGCTGCTCATCATGCCATACCAAAAATAAGCTCCCTATATCCTTCCTTTTCCTTGTCCTCTGCATCTTGGCCTTCTGTCCTTCTTCCCATGTATTGTTGCCTAATGGTTGCAAGACAGCTGCCACAGCTCCAGACACATCAAGATTCCATTGAGGGGAATGAGGTACAAGTAGGAAGTGGAGAGAAGTTTCAAGGTCCTCTCTTCTATCGGGGAAGAAAATCCTTTTCAGAAACTGCTGCAGACTTCGCATGACTTTTAATTATCCAGGACCGATCACATGGCCACTCCCACATGCAGAAGAAACTAGGGACGTTTCTGGCCTTTCTGGGCTCTATTCTTCATGTGCATTAGGAAGGAAGCAGGTGGAAAGGGCTTTGTAGCTAGCCAACAGAACTGCCACCGTGCAATTTCAACATCAATGTTATTCCTTTCATTACAAGGCTTGTTCTATGGTTTGTTCTTTTAAATAAGCTAATAAAATAGTCACGATTATCCAGAGCGCTTTCTCATAAAATCGGGAAACAGAGTTTTGGCAATTCTCAACCACAATATTTCAGTTGTTGGAATTTATGGCATTTCTTGTTTGTTAATAACAATCACCATATGAACAACAGTTATCTCATGTTTTTTGACATAAAAATTAGGTCATGACTCATTTAGAGTCGAGGTCTTAGTTTTTAAGAAAAATCAATCATTTAGAGAAGTTGGTAAATTTGGTGGATTTATAGTAGAGCTACTTAGCTGAGAATTTATGTATAGTGTGAAGGTCATTTTCCTTTTCAATTAGATATTCTAGGACCTCAAGATTTTTTCCACAATACTACTTTCCATAATTTATACTGAACTGTGTAAAACTAATTTGTTTTGAAGATGTTATGTCACTGGGCTAAAAAAAATCTCTTTCACAGAGAAACATAAAAACCAGGACCATTTTGTATTATGTTTGGGAGATGTTCAGTGAGTTGTGGTCATGATAAACTAAAGCATCCATGATCCTAACTTGAGCCAACAGTTTCAGAAAAAGTGATTGTCCTGGGCAAGTCTTCAAGATGATGCATCGGCTGCTTTTTTACAGTATTAATGCTTAAAATTTCAAACAGAATAGATTTTAATTTCTTGCAGAATTAATTAGTACTTATGATAAATTCCTTTAAAGCTCTTTCTGGTGTCTGATCAAAAACAGTAGCTCTTCATATCTATTAATTTCTCTTAAAATGGAGAGGGTAGGGGTGCCTGGGTGGCTCAGCTGCTAAGCATCTGCCTTCGGCTCAGGTCATGGTCCCAGGGTCCTGGGATCGACCCCCATATCGGGTTCCCTGCTCAGCAGGAAGCCTGCTTCTCCCTCTCACACTCCCCTTGCTTGTGTTCCCTCTCTTGCTATCTCTCTCCATGTCAAATAAATAAATAAAATCTTTTAAAATTTTTTAAAAAATTAAATGGAGAGGCTGAAAAAAGTTGAATCACGTGAGCATTTGCTGACATGACATCTCACAGGCATAGCTAATGGCATTGCAAGTGCACATAAACCTGGGAAGAGTCCCTCTTTCTTCTCTTTTCCTCATGTCCTATATCCAGCCCTTCCAGAATCTAGCTTCTCTCCATCCCACCTATGGTTGTGTTCATCCTGGCTGCCATCATCCCTCATCTGGATTACTACAGCAACGGTCCTTTCCCTACACTGAAAAATCTTTTTTAAACATTAATCTGATGATAACATTCCCTGTTGAATCCCTTGAATGGCTTCCCATGGCCCAGAGAGTAAAATCCTCTTTCTTTGCCAGAGCAAATGTTCTTTGCCAAGTTGCTCAGAAGCCAACCTCCCAGTCATCAGTCCTCCCTCTATTATAAGCTCCCTGCACCCATGTGTTCTTTGTCACACTCAGGAAATGCACTGTGGTCCAGCACCCTTGCCCTGGGTGTCCCCTCGGCCTCCCTCTTCTCTCCCTTCCCATCTTTGCCTGCTGGCCTCCTTGTCATTGAGGCCTTGGTTTAAGTATCTTATCAGACAGGAAACCTTAACTACATGTGCTAGATTCACTCTCTACCCTTGGTGACCCTGTTAGGTTCTCTAGGAGGGTGACCTGTCTGCGTTGTCATCGCCTCTGGCTTCCTGTGGTGTTCAGACAATAAGGAGCACCAGCAGGAGACTCAAGGGAGAAATGAGACTGAGGTCAATGCCCTTCTTCCTTCCTAGCTTTAGCCCTGTGGTGTCACTGCTGCCTGGCTGTGTCCCTTAATGACAGGTCATGGCCGCTACCCAGCAGCTTTCCCTTGTCCCTCTCTCTCTATCCCTCCCTCCACTCCCCCTCCTCCTCCTTTTCCTTCTCTTTCCTCCTTCTTTCTCCCCTCTCTCCCTTGCCCATCTTCCCTGGCCCCTTCCTCCCATTCTTTCCTGATAACCATTCCTTCAGGTTCTAGATAGGTAACTATAACCATACCTTGTGTTTTCCCTGTATTCTGCCCACATATAAATAGTCCCCTTATACGCTTCTCCCAATGTATCCCTGTTTCAGTGTGCCACAGATTTCCTCTGGGGCCTTACTTTTATGCCATCTAAAAGTAAATGACAATTCTTGTTACTCTCTTCCATGTCATCCCGTTTTAACTCTTTACACGGGCCTTTATGTACCTATCTGATATTTTTTTCTGCCTATTTGTTTGTTATCTATCTCCTCCCACAGGAATGTAGCTACCAGGAGAGCAAGTATCTTGTCTGTCTTATTCATCACTGTGTTTCTCCAGGGTGCCTAGTAGGGATAATAACCAAGTTGATATTTGATCCAAGTGGCATGTTCCTAAATGTTAGAAACACGGAGTCAGGATTGTGCGCAGGACTGCATTAATTCTGATGGTCATCTGGTAAGCCGTTTGTGGCCCATGAACCAGGGAGAGCACAGAGACCAGAGCAGGGAGCTGATGACTGGAGAGAGAATTGGGTGCCAGACAAATTCAGTTTGACCCCATCATTCAGTATTTCACGAGAGAGCTGAGGTTTCTAAGTCCAAATAGAAAACAAGGACATAGAGTCAGAAAGGAGAAAAATGTTTCTGAGACCATTCACTGGAGAACAAGTGATTCACTAACTTTTGTCCTGGGGCATCTTAACATGACTGCTCTCAATCTCATCCACTTCCTCCTAGACAAGTTGGTTATTAAAAGGACTGGAAGTCATGACCAGAAACAGCCAATGCAACATCCTAAACACGTGCACATGGTGGGTGGCAAATCCTGACAAATCGGCCGCAGGTAGTCATTGTGGCAGGACATGATATGGTGGTGAGAGAGGCAAAAAGTCGGGGTGGGGGGAGATGTCAGCTGGTTTCCCCACTTTTTATGAGGTCACAGAGCAAGTGCAGATGCCAGGACTTGGATGGGCTGCTCTGGAAACCTAGACTTCCTGAGAGGAATGAATTTAGGATGTCTTCTCCTCTCACCGTTTGCCGAAGACCGTGAGGACAAGGTTCCAAGACTGTTGTGTTGACACCAGGGAGGAAGTGGGAAACAACGAGCCTTTCTCCTTCAGTCATCCCTCCTTCTGAATTACGGATGCAGAGGCTTTTCTAGAGCCGAGTCCAGTAATGGCACAGCAGCAGACGCTGTCTCAGTTAATCTGTATAAAACTCCAGTGAAGTGGGGCTTAACTTGCCTGTTGTCCAGTGGAGGAACACATGGCAAAGGGAGCGCAGTCCTGCAGCTCCTGAGTGACCACAGACTCAAAGCTTCATGCCCCATGACCAGCTGTCACGAACATCTTTCTTGAGATCTTGAAATAGTCACCACTAGAATATACAGAACATGTGGTAGGAAGTGACACAAAACCAGCCTCCACTCATCCAAAGGCACATTTCGGATGCTTTTTTTAGGCAGAGATGTCCTAAACTGCCCAACAGGAGTTCCTACTCCACTCAGAACACATCTTGAAATAGCTAAGGAATGGCGCTGGGCTATAATTTTCCACATCATTTGCATAGTATTCAGACTCTCTGGGTGCAAGTCCTCAGTCAACAACCTGCTCGCTGACTGGTCTCGGCCACCAAAGTGTGAGCTCCGTGACACTGAGGGCTTTTGCCTGTCTTCTTCACTTTCACATCCTCCTGCCTGGAACAGTACCTAGAAATACAGGTGCCCAATGAACATTGACAAGAAGGATGGGGGGTGGGGGTGTAGGAGGAGGGAAAAGTTCCTGAATATACCTGAGCCCTTGTTTTCCATCTTTGAAAGGAGGATAGTAGTGGTACTTGTTTCGTAAGACTCCTTTGAGGATTTGTGTGGTCATATAAGCAAGATGCTTAGAATAGTGCCTGGAACCTAGGAAACACGCAGAAAATGTTGGGTGACGGACACTGACTGGGAATTTGGCAATCATTTCCTGAGTGCCCATTATGCGCCAGCATCTGGCGGGATGCCGGGGTTGCAAAAATAAGTTAAACGTGGAGAAGTCACAGTCTATACAGCTTCATTTTTTTTTTCATCCTTCAGTTCAGAATATGTCAGGAGATTTACCTAGGACCCCACACTCCTTGGAAACATGTTTTTTCTTTTCTGCTGTACTGACCCTGCTTCTAGAAGTAACAGGGGTCCCCCGAGAATCTGTTTTGTTTCCTCTTCTTTGCTGATGGGTAAAGTTTAAGAATTATGCAAGTTCTCAGCAGTTTCTAAAGCGTCGCCGGCATTTTCAACAAGACACGTAAGTGCTGGCCCGAGAGAGCATCTTTTATCTGCGTCATTGTTGAAAGTTCTCATTTTATATGATTCTTACGAAAACACAAAGAGGAAAAAGCCTAGAGGAACCAACTCGCTCCTTACTCTTCCAATAGCCCCGTGGCGGAGGGATCTGTCTTCTACCTCTAGGAGGAAATGCCAGTAATCTTAGACCCTCATCTTTTAGAACTGGTTTCCCAGAGGGCAATTCACCAGGAAAGACAGGTGTCCCTGTCAGTCGCGGGGGAGAGGGAGGAGTGGAACCTGGGTGGGACAAAACTTTTCAAAAAGTCTGAAATAAAGTTTAAAACTGACTTAAAAAAAAAACAACAACAATTTTCAGAATCCCTACAAATGCACAAGCCTGCCTGCACAGCTCCCTGAAGATCAGGATTAGAAATAGCCCCAGAAACACCTATTGCACTCATAGCCCTGTACCTCTGACCATGAAGTTCTTAATTAGGTATGATTGTATACGAAGCCCTAATAAATACATTGGGTAAAAATATATTTCTCTGTTTGGGGGTTGAAAGATCCACGAGCCCCTTTGCTCATCCTCCGGTGGCCCCTGGGGCATCCCTGACCATCTTTACAGGGACTCCAGGGAAATCAAGATTAGGAGGGGCGCATGAATCCTGCCTGCCCACCCCCATTTCTCATCATCCTAAGGCAGCCTGGGACTCAGCTGGACATCATGTTTGCACCGCAAGGCACCTGCAAGTAAAAGATGGGAATGAGAACAATTAAGGGGAAGGAAATTTAATACAGACTGAAGACTTGCTATAAGCCACCCTCCCTCTTACTTGTAGAATTACCATCTGTTCCGTGTCTGCTGTGGCCCAGAGCTCCATTGCAAAAGCATCCTTGGGGCCTCAGTCCAGCAATTCCAGCTGCACAAGCCAGTTGGGCTGCTGTGGCCCCGACCACAACCCCCACCTCTCTTGCTCACCATTTCTTCCCGAAGCTGCTGTAATTAGAGTCGCTGCTGGATGGCATATGGCCTGGACTAGGGGAAACGAATATTAATATTATTTGGCTGTTTTCTTCATTTTGGAACTATCACGAAGGCCCGGCAAAGATAAAAAGGAAGAGAGTAAACATTTTCAAAAATGGTTTTGCAAGAGTGAAAAAAATCATCCTCAGTTGTAGAGAAATGCTCTTGAAATCTCGTGTCATGTCTGATTTTTTCCCCTCTCAATTATAGTTATGTCATGCATGTTACAGATGAAGCTGTTGTATCAGCTGGAGACCAATTTTAATCCCAAGGTTGATTGGACAGCTCTCCGTGGCTCATACACTGTCCCTTTGTTCTACAGCCCTGTACCCACACAGTCACTGATGGACACACAAAGAAGGATTCCGTCTGATTCATTAGTGGAACATCCTAATGAACACGTGGTTCATTCAAACGCAAACCTTGGTTGTATTTAACCTTTTGCTGCAACAGAGGTCTCAAAGTTGTCATGGTAATAGGAGACTAATCCAACGAGCCATTCCTCCTCCCTGAGTGGCCCAGGTCTGCAGTCACCCCATTGCATGTCTACGACCCAGGTCAAGAAAGAGCTGTGGACCCACTGTTTGCCGATCAAGTTCCAAGCTGTGGGTGATATCTGCAAAGGGTCATTCTCCTCTCCCATCATTAAAATGAATGAAACAGCTGGAGTGTAAATTGGGAGGAAGGGGAAAGATGTCTTTTTGGCCATTCGATGATTTAGGAATTGAAAGGAGTTCCCAGATGACATCTAATACTGGTTTCAGCCCATGTTTGACTTTGTCTGAGGACATCCCTGAAGGGTGGTCATCTGGCTGTTGCTTGAAGCTGCCTGGGAATGACAGCCCAGTCTGGAGTTCTTCAAGATTCTTCCCCACTAACCAGCCACTTGCCCTGCTGTCCCCTCTCTGGCAGGTGTCATTTCCTGAATAAAACAAGCTCCCAGGATTCAGGGACTTGCAGAGAAGGGTGGCTGGGTTACGGTGTCCTCACCTAGATTGCACTCCCTCAGATAATTCTCACACAGGAAGCATCTCTCCCTCCTGCTAATTGCTTCCTCTGTTGCCTTTGTAACTTTCTGTTCTTAATTTCCTTCTGTCTTCAGTCCCTAGAAGAACCCCTAGAACACATCCTTCCTTCTCACCTTTAGAGAAACCTAACCCTTCCCCAACTCACCTGAATCTATTTATCTGTCTATTCCTTTCCTTTCCTTTCCTTTCTTCCTTACTTCCATTTCTGGCAATCATTCACTCATTCATTCATTCATTCAAGTTGTAAAAGATCCAATATGTGCCCAGCACGGTCGTAGGCACTACATAGACAACTGTGAACTATCCTCATTAAGCTTACCTTCTATTGTAAAATAAACAAGGTCTTAAAAATACAATATAAATATAAAATAAGTGGAATAGAGAAAATTTTACATTTTTCTTTTCAAGTGGACTTGATTCTTCCTCCCATCCTCTCAGCCCTAGTCTTTCAAAACTAAAAGGCAATGTCGACACTCCCAGGGCTCCCTTGGAAGAAACTTTATCCTATCAAACTCTCTCATTAGCTCGTCTGAAGATCATGCAATGTGATTATACTATTTCCATACCTCCTGGCTGCCAGTTCTCTTCTCATCTATTCATTGAGATTCTAGACCTCTGGGTCTCATAGTTTCCTTGTCTGGCTCATAGTTTCCTTGTCTACCCTTTCTCCTTTCATCGCTGGGGTGATCACATACTGTGCTTTGAAGGACCACATTCTTGACTTCCGTTGGGCCAGTGGTATTTATCTTCCTTTCACTAGATCAGACAACTCATTGGCTCATATCCTAGACCTTGTTAATATCCCAATTTCCAATATCTCCCACCCTAAATCTCCTCCTAAACCATCACCTCTGTTTATCCCTTTTCTTCCCCCACTGAACCACCTCTTCAACTTTATCAAAATATCAAGATATTTCTCTCTCTCTCTCTCTCTCTCCCTCCCTCAGACATACACACACACACACACACACACATACACAAACCCCTTTTGCTCATCTCCCAGCCTCCTGGGCTCACTGTATTCTAGAGTCATTGATTGTCTCTATTCTCCCCTAAGCCCTCATTGACTGTAAGCCCCTTCCATTTTCCTATCAAATCTAAACTCTCGATTAACACAACCCATCTGTTTTCTCCCTTCTTGCTCTTGAAGTGTGATGGGCACAATAAGCATCCCTCAAAGGTGCTTTTGTCCTAATCCCCAGAATCTGTAAATATATTACCTTAGATGGCTAAAGGGATGGCAGATGTGATTAAGTTAAGGGTTAGGAGATGGGGATAGTAGTCCTGGATCACCCAGGTGGCCCAGCATAATCACAAGAATCCTTGTAAGATGGACATATGGAGGTCAAAGTCAGAGAAAGAGATGTGGCAATGTATACAGAGGTCAGAGTGATAATACCATAAGCCAGGGAATGTGGGCCTCCTCTGGAAGCTAGAAAAGGCAAGGAACGGTTCTCCCCTAGAGCCTTCGGAAGGAACCAGCCCTACTGACCCCTTGAGTTTAGCTCCCATAAGACCCATTTCAGACTTTAGACCTCTAGAACAATAAAACAATCTCAGTTGTTCTAAGCCACTAAGATTATGGCCATTTGTTATCACAGACATAGGAACCTCCTACAAAGTGCCAACACCAACAGATGACACGGTCAGGCATGCAGGGGCAGTGGCCCTTGGCACCCTCGAGATCCCCGCTCTGGCCAGACCTGTGTGAAGTTAAGCAATCATGCTCAGAGGCAACTCTCCTCCACCTCTTGCCATCTAGTTAACTGGGACCCCGTTTGTAACAATAGGAACCTCTACTCCTCTAATAACAGTAATGGTTATGCTTCCATGGCTCCTTTCAGGGCCACGAAGCTCTTTCTTAGAGCCTGTCACAAGTCTCTGGCAGTTTTTGGCCGCTTTGTGTCCCTTCACTTGTGAAAGGTGACAGAAGGGCCAGGGTGATCTATAACTGAGCCTCTGGTCAGTCCCCCTGGCCCAAACGGAAGCCTTCAAAAGAAGTGTACTCTGGTGTATTTCCTATTGGTCCATGACACAGAGCAGATTCATTCGTGCTTATGAGGTTAATCTGAAAGCTTCAGTGGCTAGGCATCCACATTTTCACAGAGGGAAAGTGCCCCATTTGGGCTGCTCATATTTATCCTGTGAGGGGAAAAATGAGTTTCATTATTGGGCTTGGTATGACCTTCCATGGGTCTCAAGGGGATTCAGTGCCTGGCAAACACAGCAAACAAGCAGGAAGCAAAAACAGTTGGCTATTATGGGAAACTCATTTTTTATACTTAAAAGCATTAGAAACACACTATAAGTCTCCATTAGTTTGACCTCAGTGGTTAGGTTTCTTTTTTTTAACTTTGATATTTTTGGGGTCATTTTTAGGTTTGTTTCATCACCAAGGTTTTCCTATAATGTTGTCAAATTAGAGGATAGAATTCTGCTTTTGAAAAAGTGCTGCGTGATATAGAGATGACAGTGATAGGTCATGATTTATAATGCCTTGTTAAATAACTCCTTGAAGAAACCATGAAAATAGGCACTAACCTACAAGACCAGAACTTCCGGGGCTTAGCACCTAGGAGGTGTGTGAGATGTTCAAAAATATTTGCTGACTGAATGAGAGATAAGTAGACATATTGGAAATCAGTCTGTAAGACAAGGGAGCAGGCGAGTTTCCACATCTGCTTGATATTCTCTTCTTGCCTTTGTTTGTTGGTGGAACAAGCCACACATACTCATTTGTTTGTTTTAGGGGAATTCTATTTGGTGCATTGATTCTGTTGTTTTCAGGTTAAATCGCTTGTTTCAAATCTCCCTATCTTCCAATGCATTCAACCACTATTCTTGGTTTATTTGTTAAAATAACTATAGTGCTGGACCAATCCATTGCATTTATCCTTAGTAAACAGTTCTAGGGATTTGTTCTACCATCAGTTTCCCTGTTAAGGGGCACAAATATATGCTCTCAATGTATTTCCTGGAGGCAAATGACTTTTCTTCTTCTCACAGTGAGACCGTTGCAGAAGGAAGGGTATGCAGAGTCTCTCACTTGAGAATATGGCGCTGGCATGCACATACTTAGCAATGGGACAGTTTTGCAGTCTGGGTCCTTTGTGACTTCTCAGTACTCTCCAGAAGACTAGCGTAGACACAGCTGTCAGAAAAGGTTCTCCAATACATGTGGTCAAATCACTTCATGACCCCAAAGTTCTCTCATTTATGGGAGGAAAGGCCCATTTTCCATGATCCGTCCAAAGGCTGGTCTCTTGAGCCCTCTTGAGCCCTCTTTAACTAGGATTGAACACATTAGGCTTCTTTTTGAAAATTTTCCTCTTGATAACCAGTTGCTAAAGGAAAAGGGTCAGGTCCTACAGGCTGGACTTAGTTCGTCATTGTAGCTCCATGCCAGGTGCCGAGTAGACCAGCTGTCATAGTGGTTGGATGAACCATTGAATTATACGCTCAGACAATAAAGGAACACACACACTCATACCCTCACACATTCACATACAGCACTGAAGAAGATCCAAACAAGAGGGGAAGGAGCATAAGGGAAATAAATAAAAGAATATGACCTGGCTTCCTGCCAGACAACCTAGTACATCCCCTGGTGATTAGAATGATTCCCTTTTCTTCAATTAGGATTGGCCCTCAGTTACTTCTCCCCTGTGGTAGTGGTCTCAGATCTTTCTCTCTGCCCCATCTGAACTCACCCTCAGGTGGTGAGCCAACAAGAAGGTGGCCGATTTTTGTTTACCGTTCTAAGGAATTCGTGTTTTGCTTCAGTAATGTGGTCCAAGCAGAGAGTTCCGTGTGTAGTATCTTTGCAGTATTCCACGATGATGTGCACTTCTTGTTATTGTCTAATTGTTGGGGCTAAAGCAGTTGGTTCTTATCTCCCCCTTTCTTTAGTATTACAACTAATAGACTGTCAGGAGCAAAGAGAAAATTAAATATACTCTCATTCCACCTGCCTTCTGATGTTTAAAATCTTGCTTCTCTCTTTGCCCACATAAATTTCCAGTCTCTGCTTAAATATTTCCGATGGTGGGTAATTTACTCCCTCATGAAGGAGTTCGTTCCATTCATTGTCAATTGAAGTTGTAGGAAGATTCTTCATCAACATTGATCTGAAATTCCTATATTCCTACCTCCTGGTCACATTTCTACTTAGTGGTTTCCTCTTCCATATTCCAGATATTTGGAGAGAAAAAAAAAAAAACGATTATCATACTCTTCTTGTTGACTTCATCTAAACACCAGTTCTTTCCATTGTTACTTAGTTCATTTGTTTGAACCAACTAGGTTGTCCCAGGGCAAACATGGGTTGGAGCTCTTTCACCATTCTTTCACCATTCTGGTCCTGTCTCCTTATCTCCTTATCTGGTCCTTGTCTCCTTGCTTTATTCATCCCAGCACTGTAGCAGGAGGTAGTGACAGAGAGGAAATGGGGCAGAGGTGTGTAAATCATGGAGGTCTTTGTAGGTCATTGTATGAACTTTGGATTTACTCTGACTGACATGAGGAGCCATTGGAGGCTCTCAAAGAGGAGGGACGTGGTCTAACTCATGTTTTAATGTGATGCTTTGGCCACTGTGTTGAGAGATAGACTGAAGAGGGAGGCAAGAACAAAAGCAGGGAAACCAATGAGGCTACTGTAGTCAAACCCAGACCCAAAGGCTATCCCTTGGGCTGAAGTGGAGCCAGGGCTGCTGATGAGAAATGGTCAGATTGTGGGTATAACCCACTCCCTCATTTGGAAATGTATGACTCCCAGTGAACACAGCTTGGAAGCCAGTTGGGATCCCAGTCACTTGGAGCTCTGTTTTATCCACCATATTGGCATGCATGCTGAATGAGAGGAAATGAATTGTCAAATGATCTGCTGGGATAGGCAGATCTATAGGCAGAACATCAGTAGCTATAGTGGTCATTGTGGTCATTGTTGATGCTGTTCCAGGCACAGAATTTGTTTACATTGTGTGCTACTATTATCTAATCCTATGACCTGCCTGAGTTGTATTTGGTATTCCCTTATCACAATGGGGAAACTGAGGCTAAGGAAGGCTAAGAAGTATGTCCCAAATGGTACAACTCCAAAGAGAGTGGGGACCTACTCTTGAGATGTTTTCCTGTGGTGTAGAGAACAGTGAACAGGGACCTCCACACCCTTGATCACAGCTACTATGATTATAGTGGGTAAAAGTTGAGTTTTAGGCTGAAGTCAAAGAAAGCTTGCCTGTGCGGGCCCCCATATGTCAGACTGCGGGTGAAGAGAGGTGTAGCCAGCTCTGAGGCTCATATGAATGCCATAAATGTGGCCCAAAGACCCCCAAGAAAGCTCTGGAAACCAATGTTCCCTGACACAGGGAGCTGGGTCTCTGCAGCTGCATCTCGCACACAGCCGGGAGGCAGGATAGCTGGTCAAGAGGAAAGAACAGGTCACTGAGGGTATTTTCTGCACTTTTAAGGCACTTAAAAATGGGACACCTTAAATGTATACCATTTGAAGAAAACCCTCATTGCCCTGTTTGACTTGATCCTTATGGTTCCTCTTCACAGTTGGGGTTGGTAAGGATTATTTTCGTTTTGCACAAAAGGAACCAAGGGCTAAGGAAATGATTTCACTTATCCATGACTGTGGGAATTCTCGGTATGCTGCTTTCCAATTCCCTTGCAGCTGTGTTGCACCCCTCTTCAGGGAATGAAAGGCACAGAGAAGTCATCAGCAAATATTAATTGAGCACATACTATGTTTCAGATACCAAGGAGCAAAAATAGATGAAGTCTCTGCCATCCTGGGATTTAACTTATGGAAGGAGTGCTGGGAGCAGAAAGGGGTTGCTCTGAGTTTCAGTGCTGGCCCCTTTCTTAGTCTGGATGGGATGATCAGTTGGTTCCCCAGTACCTTGGAGCCTTACCTTCCTTATCTGTACACTGGGAGAAATAGAACTTACCCTGCCTTCTCTTTAGATTTGTCAAGTGGTCCCAATGAATCAACCAGAGGAAAAAAAAGATTTGTGATGTCTCTGTGAACAGACTGACGTTCCTGATGCAAAAATATACAATCAGTAGACAAGCCGCACTGACACAGGATAGATAAGATCATGCATTGTTTTTCTTCTTGCACCTGCTAATTTTACCAAAGGGTGTTGGCTTCATTGCCTATCACTGAAAGAAGCTCTTTGCTTCCATTTTCATTAGGTCAGGGACCAGGTGTGATTTCTCCCATAAATCTTCAATCCAGGAGCTCTACTGCCAGAAGATTCATTAGCCTGGCAAGAGAGAAGGGGAGCCCTCCCAAGTCCAGCAGCATAGATATGATGACAAATATGGCAAACTTGGGCTGATGGAGATTCCTTGAATATACCATTAGCTCCTGTCGTGTCACATTACACTGGTTTATGCAAGGACCATGCAGGATATGAGAGTGTTTAAATGCCTTTATTACTTGGCATCATGATATTGGCAATACTTTGCAATGATTTTTTTCCCAGTGAAAAAACACGCCCTTAATCTTAAAATATGAATTACACTTAGTGCCTCATTGAAAAGCATTTTCTTTGCATGAGGAGGGGGAGGTCAATCTTTTCTATTGCTTATTTTTCTTTCTAGCAAGGTTAATATTCAGAGCATGATCTGATGGACTTTATTTTACAAGGTGAGAGGTTTCCCAGAAGTGCAATGCAGGGCTCATTACTCCAGTGCAGAAGAAATTGTTCAAAGCAATTTGAAGGGGCATCATTAATAGCCCAGTCCTCTCTGTACATAAACTGAGGTCCCACCTTGCAGCTCAGGTTAATGAGGATTTTCCAGTAACTAAACTCACTCTGCCACAGGTTCAAGGTGGACCCTATTAGCACTTTCGTGACATCATGGGAAGACCATAGAATTTCACACTGTAGGACCTGGGTTCAAGTCCCAGCTTTACCATTCACTAGCTGTATGGCATGGGCTCTGAACTAACTTCCCCAGTAGTATAGTGGAGATTATCTATATGAATGCTTTTCTCTAGGATCATCAAAATATCAAATGAATCAAGTCCATACGCTCAAAATCTAACTTAGACTCTCTCTTCCACTCCCTTAATCCCAAACTCAATAGAAGACCCCAGGAGCCAAGCAGTATTCAAAGTAAGAAACCACTCAGTAATCAGATACACGGGCCCTTTCCAGTATTTGTCCAGAGCCTTCCAATGTCCCAAACTTATTGGTGCCACCCCTAAATATGTCTGGAGCACGCCCATTCCTATGCCCACTGGCACCACCCTAGCCACACATATGCATCATTCCTCTCTTGAACTATTAAAAAAAGCCTCATATCTGGCACACCTGCATCTGTTAAGCCTGCCTCCCCTTATTGGTGCAGGCAGAGCAATCTTTTTCCCAAACATTATGTCATGGCACTCCCTTCAAAGCCTTCAGGGACTCCTTAGTGCTTCTGAACTATAAGTGAGCATCTAACCATGATGTGGTCTGACCACTGGTTTCTCTCTCGCCCCACCTCATCTCACTCTCCTGAGCCCACTTCTTTCCAGCCTGGCATTCCTTGAACATGCCATGCTCTCTCCCTGCCCTATTGTGGGGTCTTCGTTCACACGGTTCCTTCTGCCAACATGCTCTTCCCTGTAGCTCACATCCAAGTCTAAGGGACTCTTGGTCAACCTCCAGACTCAGCTCAGCTGATAAACCTTGGCTGTGCCCCTGGGTGAGGGCAAACACCTCTGCTTTCTCCTGTCCTCATATTTAGGACAATTGTCCTTCTTCATTTCCTCTTGTCACTGGTTGCTTATCGGGCTTCCTCACCTTAGTGTAAACGCTATGGTGAGAAGGTAGGAATTTTGTCATTTCTCTCTACCATTTCACCTCCAGTAAGTGGCAAAGTTAGGCCTGGCCCATAGTAGGCCACTCGATAAGTCTGTGGGGAATGAATGAGATATTGGTGGGTATCATGTATTTTTAATTCTTTAATAAAACTAGCTATGGAGCACTTACTTTGTACCAGACACAGTGTTGAGTATTTCCTCATAAGCAAAGTTGTGCTGAAACCCACTTGCACCCGGTCATGAGGGCCTGTTGTGTGTGTCTCTTCCCATAACACCATCAGACATGCTGGGAGTTTGGAACCGACTGGCCTCCATGAAGGTATTTATGCCACAGAAACTGGTGAACTTAAAAAAATCAGGTTGTGTACCTCCCATATCCAACAGAGAAAAGCTAGTTATTAAGCATCTACGGGCATACAAATGGAATGGAATTTCAGATCAGGAGTATTGAGTATTCTTATAAAGAGGGTATTACACGAATTCTTTAAAACTCCAGGGTAGCTGATATCAGTGAAGAGGTCAAAGTGGAGGAAATGGAAATGCCTCTGGGTGACTGGTGTTGAGGTGGCTGCTTGTCTTCTGATCTCTTCTCCCCTTTCCCTGGAGGAATAGAAAGCTCGTTGGAGCCTATGGCCGCCAAGAGCAAAGACTACATTTCCCAGCCTCCCTTGCAACCAGACGTGGTCAGAGGACTGAGTCTGGGCCAATGGCCACATGGCTCTTTCCAGGGAGTCTCCTGTTGGAAAATGCTGGTGCTTATCCCTCGTCATTCTGCTTGAATCCCCATTTTCCTTGCTGTTGGGTGAAATGTGGGCAAGAAGGTGAGTGTATAAGCAGCTCCCTGGGGCATGAAGGGTCCACATGAAGAGCAAGAGGATGGAAAGAACCTGAGGGCCTCCAAGATCAAAGGTCCCCACACCAGCTCGGAAACGTCTGCATGCGGAATTTTACATTAGAGAGAAACTTCTGTTTTCTTTAGGGTTCCTTGTCACAGCTGAACTCTCAGCTCTCTGTTGGGAAGGATGAGTGTGTGTGTGTGTGTGACACACACACACATATATATTTATTTATAAGGGGTGGAGGCATAGTGAAGATCCTCACTCATCTACACCATTTAATGAAAAAAACTACATCTGTTAATAAGCTACTTGCTAAGAGTTCTACTTTGTTTTAGTTTTTTTTTCTTTTGAATAGTTACAAATCTTATCTATAAGAAATGTCAAAATAATGAAATCAACCTTGACCCCATCCTTAAGCAATAGCCCACGTTCACTATATTTTGTTCCCCGCCGTTTCCGCCGAACCTTTCACCTCACCTGGCATATGACAGGCACTCAGTAAATACTTGTTAAACATGTGAGCACATAGTCTCATAGACCCCAGTGATAATCCTTTACTGAACACATTTTATAGCCAATCCCATTGAATAGTAATATTCTAGAGCATTGGTTTTATCCTGGAGTGATTTTGCTGCCTCCCCCTGCCCTCCCCAAGAGACTTTTTTGACAGTGTCTGGAGGCATTTTTGGTTATCATGACTGGGGAGTACTACGGGCATCTAGTAGGTGGAGACCAGAGACATTGCTCAGTGTCCTACCACATACAGGAAAACCTCTGCCACAAAGACTTACCCAGCCCCAGAGGTCAATAGTGCCCATGTTGAGAAGACTTGCTCTAGAGATCGCCAGAAGGGCTATTACCAAATTAAAAACTATAAGGAAGAATGTAACAATGCTCTTGACCTGAAAATCCATTTCATTGGTTATTTCATTGAGGAGCAGTTTCATTGCCTATGTCCCCCTGCACTGGGATTTACAGTGATGCACGATGCGTGATGCTCATTATGTTTGGACTCTAAGTGTCAGACCATGAGTAGCAACATACCCAGGTACTCAGCTGTTCTCTTTGTCTTGGAAGCCTTCATGCTTTTTTTCAAAGCACGAGGTTGATAATCCAATGGCGAATTTGTTAGGCTAAGCTGGGCCAATAATGTTGGATCTTTGGAAGAACTTCATGCCTTTAGATGCCTATCAAACTGTGATATACTGAATAATGTATTCCGTGTGTAAGTTCAGCTACATGATAATAAAAAGAGAAGTTTGAAAACTTTGGTTGACTTTGGTGCGTGCCCCTGGGAGACCTTCCAGAGACTTTCAAGGTCTGCCGTGAATGTATGATTTAGTCCAGAGCTCCTCAATTGTGACATTTAATCCATAGAGATAAATCATCGTGCACCATGGGTAGGGCTCTTTATGGATAAACAGGCCTAAAATAATTATGTTTAAAACTCTATCAGACCTTCCATCAGAAAATCACTTTTTTTTTCTTTTTTTACTGTAAGATACTAGGATGATGAAACTTTCCTGATTGTGGTGCTTGGGACCAAATTAAATCAAAGTCAAAACAATAAAACTAACTTTCCCTTGGCTGTTCTTGAGAGACGCTGGGTACTATTTCTTCCCCACCAGCGGACAAGCCTTGGTTACGAGGTGATCCTGATGTTACTCTCCAAGGTGCTGAATGTGTGGCAGTTAAGAGCACAGACTCTGGAAGCTGCCTCTTACTAATTGACTGTGTGACCTTGTTACTTGTTACTTGACCCCCTCCCCCCATGCCTCCGTTTGCTCATGTGTCAGATGGGAGAACAAAAGTCCCTAACTCGTGGTGATGTAATAACGACTAAATGAGTTAATATCCATAAAGCACTTAGAACAGGGAACATGCTCGGCTTAATCCACTCGTTCGATTAGTAAAATAAAGGCTTCACCCAGTGACCCACCTGCCTTTATGGTTCTCCAATATACACACTAAGCCAGAAAACCAGAGAAGAGGGCATTCTTTTTTTTTTTTTTAAGATTTATTTATTTATTTGTTAGAGAGGGAGAGAGAGCGAGCACAGGCAGACAGAGTGGTAGGCAGAGGCAGAAGGAGAAGCAGGCTCCCTGCCAAGCAAGGAGCCCAATGTGGGACTCAATCCCAGGACGCTGGGATCATGACCTGAGCTGAAGGCAGCTGTTTAACCAACTGAGCCACCCAGGCGTCCCGAGAAGAGGGCATTCTTGATTTCCCTTTTTCCCACTTTCCCTGGACCCACTCAGTATAATATGTTCTGGTCTGTAATCACTGGGGACTAGATATCCATCAGCAGATGAACAGGTAAAGAAAACAAGGTGTATACACGCAAGGGACTATTATTCAACCTTGACCAGGAAGGAAATCCTGGTGTATGTTAACAAAGGGGTTAAACCTGGAAGATGGAATGCCAGGCTAAATTAGCCAGTCCCACGGAGACAGAAATACTGCTCGATTCTACTTAAATGAAGTATCAAAAAATAGTCAGACTCCTAAAGCAGAGAGCAGAGTGATGGTTGCTAGGGGCCGGGGGCATGAGAGGAAAATGGGGCTTTCTTTTCTGCTGGTACAAAGTTCAAGTTCTACAAAGTGAGTAAGTTCCAGAGATGTACTGCTCAGCATTATGCCCAGGGTTGATGATACTGATGGTGCACCTTTCCATTTGGTAAGAAGTGAGATCTCCCAGTTAAGTGTTCTAACCACAAAAAAGGTAGAAATTAATGTGGGAATCAACCTAGAGTTAAGATCAAATAAACAGTATTCCTTATTAAATGCATGTTCTCGGGGCGCCTGGGTGGCTCAGTGGGTTAAAGCCGCTGCCTTCGGCTCGGGTCGTGGTCCCAGGGTCCTGGGGTCGAGCCCCGCATCGGGCTCTCTGCTCTGTGGATGGCCTGCTTTCTCCTCTCTCTCTCTGCCTCTCTGCCTACTTGTGGTCTCTGTCTATCAAATAAAAAAATAAATAAATCTTTAAAAAAAAAATGCATGTTCTCCCTCCAAGATAGCAGGAAGTGCCCCTGTCCCATCATGTCTGCTCCTCTGTGTCTCCCACCTGCTCCCATCTCCATCCAACCAAGGGGCACGCTCCCACCCTCTGAAGCTGTCTGCCCTGCCCAGCAGTCTCCCTGCAGCCCGCTTCCCCCTGCCACTAGGGCAGCCTCTGAAACAGACACCTGATGGTGCCCCCCAAAACCCTACTTCCACTCTGCTCACAATCTCATGGTGGCTCAAGAGGTACCCTGTACCCACATCTGAGAATCTGGATTGCTGTATGAAGCTGCCCAGTGGAGAGCATCAGGGACTTGTCCTGAAGGACTGTTCTAGAATCAGACACTAAAATGTTTGGTCTTCGGTATTTGTCATGCTCCATGACCCTAGCAGATCCCTCCAGCAGTGATTGCCAGCTCGTGCAGATGTCAGGTCACAGGCTGGGGGGGAACTCTCTCCCCGCTGAGCAGAGAGCCCGATGCGGGGCTTGATCCCAGGACCGCGAGATCATGACCTGAGCCAAAGGCAGAGGCTTAACCCACTGAGCCACCCAGGTGCTCCAAGGGAGAGAATCTTAAGCAGGTCCCTCCATGTTCAGTCTGGAGCCCTACCCATGGGCTCGATCTCACAACCCTGAGATCATGACATGAGCAGAGAGCAGGAGTCTGAGCCTTAACTGACTGAGCCACCCAGGCGCCTGGCCAGGAGACATTATTTTAAAAGCAGTAATAGAAAATACAGAAAGCTAATGAGCTCTCATACTAAAGCCTTCATGTAGGCTATCATTCCCACAACTCTATATTTTTAAATGTTTTCTCCATTTCACAATAGTATTCCCCAAAATGGCAGGATGATTCTCTGAAAATACTTCTTCTGATGCTGAGCATATTCTGTATGTTTGAGATTGGGCCAGAAACTCCACACAGCAGTGACGTTGGGAGAGCAGAAATCTAAAATACAAACCTTCACTGGGGGTTGAAAACCTGAAATATCGGGGTGGCTGTGTGTCTCAGTGGGTTAAGCACCTGCCTTCAGCTCGGGTCGTGATCTCAGGGAGTCTGCTTCTCCCTCTGCCCTTCCCCCCATTTGTGCACATGCTCTCTCTCCCTACTCTCTCAGTAAATAAATAAATAAAAATCTTTTAAAAATCTATTATAAGAAAACCTGAAATATCCATCAGGAATGGCAATCATGGTAAATGGAAGAATTAATAGAGGCAACACATTTATCATCTGTATCTTCATTACTAGCTGAGAGCACTGAACATAGTTTCTAAAGGAAAAGGAGAAAAAGAAGGAACACCACAAAATGAGAAAAATACAAGATCTGAAGTCAGGAAGGCACGATTCCAGCTGCAGCTTCCTCTTGACAGCTGTGTGTGACCTTGGGAAGGTAGTTCTTGGGCTTGAGCTCAGTGTCCTCAGCGTTAAAATCAGAGTAGTAATAGTTAATGCCTACAGTTCAAGGCTGTTTTATTAGAAAGAGTAGTGTGTGGCACATGGCAGTTACTTAAGAAAAAGAAGCTGCTCTTCATAATTATTTTCCCACTGTCACTGCCCTCCAGTTAGAGATCACCAGAAACACACCTGTGGTTAAACGAGTAGGTTTACTGCTCATTTCGAGGAGGGAGAGCATACCGTGGGGAACCGTGGGGTGCCCTTGTTAAGAGAGATTTATAGAATTGGGGCTCGTATTAGCTGCCTTGGGGGAAGGTTCATAAAAGTGGAGCATTGCTCTGAACCGGATGCTGTTGGGAAGCCAGGTTGATTGTGTGCCTGGGATCTTAATCCTTCTCTGGACGGGGCAAGAAGAGGCAGTAGCCTAATCAGAGAGGCGCCCATCACTCACATTAGCCAGGACGGGGTCCACGCTCAGACTCAATGATGGAATGGCTGTGTTCTTGTTCTCGCTCACCCACCGTGGTCACACAGTGGCCCTGTCTCATGTTAGTGTTCTGTAAAGTTGTTCATTCCCAGCAGGCAAATGCCATCATCTAGCTGATGGTACCAGGCCAGCTCCTGGATGCCAATGGCTGCTTTTCTCTTCCTGCCCATATGCCCCAACAAGTTGTTCATGAGTGTTGTCAGTCCCGGGTGTCCTCTCTCAAATACAATTTATATTCTATAAAAAATAGATTAATAAAGCATGATAATGTTGGTGCTCAGTGCAAAGAGGAAAATAATGTAAGAGCATGGTTAATAGTGACTACGGGGGAGGGGGGCAGCTTGCATCAGTGTGGCCAGGTCAGTTCGCTCCAAGGAAGCAATGGCTGAGACAAGAAGAAGTTGATGCCACCTGGAACCCAGAGATGCATGTTCCAGGCATAGACAATAGCAACTTCAGAGGCTGACACCCATACAGCTTAGCCCAGGGGAGGTCTTGGGGGGAAGGTATGCCAGGCAGAATGAACGGTGTTGCAAAGGTTCTACGTGAGAAAGAGCTTGAACACCAGTGTGGTTTTCTATCAAAGTACCCGACAGGGAGAGTGGGGCTGGCCTGGTGGGGAGGATGTGGTAGGAGGTCTGGCTTTTATTTGTGAGGAGAAAGCTTGAGATGATTTCCGATCCTAGAAAATTCCCATTTTCCCTGTGTGGGAATGGAGAATGGTTGGGGAATGTAGAGGGAGGGGAGAGGGGATACCGGAAGTGAAACAAAGCTTTCATCATTAACCTGCAGTAGGACTGGCATGTAGGGACACAGAACTATAGATGTTAGACTGATAACACTGAAAAGTATTTGGTTATCGGTGTGACCCAGTCATCTCCGTTACAAAGAGGAGAGTCAGCCCTGACCAGGACGAAGTGATTTGCCCACGTATAAATTTTTAGTTAGTAGCAGAGCTGAAAGAGACAAGCAGAGGTCAAGCCCCAGAATATTCCTCCCTCCTGTTGCCCCCTGCACTGTGGAAATGGGGACTCACTATACTGGGGGAAGGGAATTATGCACTAGAAGTTTCTCTTAAGATAAGGCACAGTCAGGAGAGAGATGGTAAGGGGAGGAGGGGAGTCCTGGTGTCCTTCCAGCATGACTGTGTAGCCTTCCTTAATTGTCTACCTGGAGGTGTTTGCCAAGGAAGGGAACGTGGACTGTGACCGTGACCTACCAGGAGAGCAGATACCCTGGCCAGCCTTCCCCGCATCCACCTCCCCAAACCCGTGTGTATTCTTTGACACACCTCTAGGAATTCAACCGCATAGTACACTTGGAGATGCCCGTCACAATGTTATTATCTGCTCTTTCATCAGAAATGTATTTCTATAATCAGAAAAATCAGTTTGTTAAAAAGGCAATGCTTTTAACAAAATACAAGTTAAATAGTGACAACTCCGTGGCCGTTAGTCATCTGGTCTACCCGGTATGGTTCTATCAGCTGCCCCTCCCCGTTCTGCTTGGCGCATAATTGTGCTCCGTCTGTTGTGCAATACTTTGAGTAATGGAATATGTGAATTGTGAAATAGTACACATCCACTTAAAAGGTTACTAACCACTTGAGAAAAACTGCACAACACATTTGAAATTGACAAAAGAACATCAGCACCCGTTTTGTCAAATGTATATAAAACATATTTCTATTGAAATATGAGCATGACTTTCACTGTGTGGTGGAATTATGAGTGGTTTTTTAAAAAAAATAGACTTATTTATTGAGAGAGAGAGAGAGCGTGCAGTCATGTGAAGGAGAGAGAGAATCCCAAGCAGGCTGCTCACTCAGCTCAGAGCCCGATATGGGGCCTGATCTCATGATCCTGATATCATGACCTGAGCTGAAATCAAGAGTCGGCCGCTTAACCGACTGAGCCACCCACGAGTCCCATGAGTGCCTTCTACTTCTCACTTTTTTGGTCACTGGTCTCTTATAAATTTTCAGAAAGGAATATGAAGAGCTCCTGCAATACATGAGACAAATGTATCATAAATGTTTGCAGGCTCTTCTTCGGAGTTGGGCTGCTGCTACCGGTAGTGCCTAGCTGGGCACCTGCTTGTCCTGGGAGGGCTCCAGTGTCAAGGCTGCCATCTGGAGCTGGTGAGCAGTGAGACAGTCAAACGTCTGTGGGTTCCTCAACAAAACTGGGAACGGCGTGTCTGCAGAGTATGAGAGTGCCTGCCGGAATCCAAGCAGATTTCACGATCCTTCAGTTCTGGAAAATCTAGGTTCCTTACACCTTTGTCCAAGGGAGACTGTTTCAGGGCATCAGAAAGGATGAGTCCATGCACGATCCTTTGTTAAGTACTACTGCATACTAGACTTTGCCCAGGGAATGTTCAAATATAGAATTTCAGGGGCGCCTGGGTGGCTCAGTGGGTTAAGCCTCTGTCTTTGGCTCAGGTCATGATCTCAGGGTCCTGGGATCAAGCCCCACATCTGCTCTGAGCTCTCTGTTCATCGGGGAGCCTGCTTCCCCCCTCTCTCTCTCTGCCTGCTGCTCTGCCTAATTGTGATCTTTCTCTGTGTCAAACAAATAAATAAAATCTTTAAAAAAATAAATAAAAATTAAAAAATAAATGTAGAATTTCAATAATATAACATCCTTATGATGTGGGGATTGGTAGTAGGACCTTACATATAAAGCGATTAGAATTGAGAGAGTTTGAGGGATTTGGCTCAGGTCACATAGTAGGGGTTAGATCACAGTGTAGAAGCCCAGGTTTTTTTTGTATACAACCAAAATGGTTCTACCTAGACTTGTCAGCCAGGTTGGAGGAATACACAGGCCAGCTCTGATGTGTGTCTTCTCCATGCCCCGATGCCACCTCTGTCCTGACTCTGATTTTGTTACCAGTTGAGTGCATTAATGGATACACATGATTCATCGTCTCTGGGCCTCGGTTTCTCATCTGTAAAATGTGTGAAGGAGACACTAGAACCAGACAGATCTTAACATCCCACCAGCCTCAAAGAATGTAGGATTTCACGTGAGTTTGGATGAGATCTACCCAAGCACCTCGACTCCTACCTTCGGCCCCCGTGAATAGCTATTTCAAAGCTACTGATCTGATGACTTAGCCACAACACCCATCTTCAACGAGCACAAAGAAATCCCTGGCCAGTATCTTCCTGGATGCAAATGTTTTGCTCTTGGATTGCATGTCACCTTGAAGCAACTGATGATGGATGAGCGAGATTCAGTTTTGTCCTGGAAAACTTTTACAAGACATTTTTTTTTGCCTTTTCTTTACAGATTTATAAAGTCAATACTTCAGCTTTTCCATGACATGAGGCTTGTATTTTCCTGGGCTAGATGTAACAAAGAGCTTTCCAAATGATCAGTGACACCTCAAGTTAGAGCCACATTTTGAAATTGTTCTTTAGAATCTCTAACTTCATTGGGAACAGTGAAATCAGGATGTTAGCTTAATACTCTGCCAGAAATGCATGGAGAAGATGTAGAATGTTTATAAATGAACAGCCAGCGATGTGCACTTGGTAATTTCATTCAAAGATGTAAAGGAAGAGATATTACAAGGGACGTTTTTGTTATTTTGTCGAATGCTACTCAACACACACACAAAAATAAAATAAAATTTCAACCTGTATACTTGACCTTCAGGGACTTATTTTAAGATCATATGGCTTTTCCTAAACAGCTGAATTATTTAGTGAGATTGAACTGTCAGAGACTTTAAAATAAAGCCCACCAAAATACCAGCCACTCTGGAGTGCTACAGCTGTTCAAGGCTCAATCTGCATATTTCATCTAAGCAGACTGAAGCCTGCAACTGAAAAATAGCTCCGAAAATACTTATCACCTTCCATGCCAAATGCAAAAAGAATTCATCCAAAGCTGAGAATTTGATATAGTGGGTGACCTACTCCTACATGAATGCTCAGAATGGCTGATAGAGCTCTGTCTGCCTTTACACAGCTTCAGCCCTGTTCAGGCCACCCCTCTGTGAGAGTGGTCGGTGGCCTCCTCCACCCCAGGTCATAGGGCCCCAAGTGAATTAACATAAGGAGCAAGCTTGGAGCACCACACCTGCAGATATGACCATCACGAACAGCACATTTTCAGTGCATGTAGAATGGTATGAAAAAGTTTAATTTAAACATTTGTTGCCTAAATGGAGTGAAATCAACATTTTTAGCCTATAAGTATTTTTTATAGATTGCTAGTAACTCACTTTTCCCAAAGGATGTAAAAAAGAACCAAGAATTCAAGATTAACATGTTGAGTACCAAGCATTCTAAGGGCTCCCTAAGGGAATTGATGGCACCTCCTGTAGAAGTAGATAATGGTGGTGGTGATGATGGTGGTGGTGATGATGGTGATGATTGTGATGGTGATGATGGTGGTGGTGGTGATGTTGGTGATGATGATAATGACAGTGGTGATGATGGTGATGATTGTGATGGTGATGGTGATGATGGTGATGGT
>RCUC01151591.1:0-72206 GCA_003697995.1 Taxidea taxus jeffersonii | reverse complement strand
GCCTCCTGGATTTTGATGCTTGTTCCCCTTGCTATATTAGGGAAATTCTCTACAATAATCCTCTCCAGTATACCTTCTGCTCCTATTTCTCTTTCTTCTTCTTCTGGAATCCCAATTATTCTAATGTTGTTTCGTCTTATGGCATCACTTATCTCTCGAATTCTCCCCTCGTGGTCCAGTAGTTGATTGTCTCTCTTTTGGTCTGCTTCATTATTCCCTGCCATTTGGTCTTCTATATCACTAATTCTGTCTTCTGCCTCATTTATCCTAGCAGTAAGAGCCTCCATTTTTGATTGCACCTCATTAATAGCTTTTTTTATTTCAACTTGATTAGACTTTATTTCTTTTATTTCTCCAGAAAGGGTTTTTATTTCTCCTGACAGGGTTTCTCTAATATCTTCCATGCCTTTTTCGAGCCCGGCTAGAACCTTGAGAATCGTCATCCTGAATTCCAGATCTGACATATTACCAATGTCTGTATTGATTAGGTCCCTAGCCTTCGGTCCTGTCTCCTGCTCTTTTTTTTGTGGTGAGTTTTTCCGCCTTGTCATTTTGTCCAGATAAGAATCCGCTGTTCTCCTTGTTAAGTGAACTTGGTCTTGGCTGTATTTCTTTGATCTTCTGGGGGAGGGGCCTGTTGTAGTGATTCTCAGGTGTCTTTGCCCCAGGAGGAGTTGCACCGCCCTTACCAGGGGCCGGGCTAAGTAATCCTCTCAGGTTCGCTTTCAGGAGCTTTTGTTCCCTGAACGCGCTTTCTGTAGAGTTCTGGAGGACGGGAATGACAATGGCGGCCTCCCAATCTCCGGTTCAGAGGAGCCGAGAGTTAGGGGCCCCAGTCTTCAGTGCACCTTCAGAGAAAAGCGTTTAATCCCTCCAGTCTCCCAAGCCCACGTTTGCGCCGGAGACCGCGCGCGCCCGCCCGCAGACACCGCGCGCCCGCAGACCGCGCCCAGAGAAAATCGTGCCTAAGCAGTCCTGTCTCACTGGCTTCTGGGAGTGCTCCGAGCTCACCCAGCCTGTGACCAAGCGTCTCTGTCTCTGGCAGAGTCCCACCTGGAGTCTCCGGACCCCGTAGATCCCTGAGCTCTCCCGGGTCGGAGTCTCCCCGGATCTTGTGGGGACCCCTCGCACAGAGCACCGGCCAGTGCCACAGAGCACCGGTCCGTGTCACAGACCACTAGGAAACCTCGGCTCCGTCTCCGCAGCCGGCTTCCCCGCTCTAATACCTGTGAGCTCTGTGACACTCAGACACCCCCGATCCTTCTGTGACCCCGTGGGACCTGAGTCCACGTTGTCCCCGTGAGGTCTTCACCCCAGTTTAGCCTCTGGAGTGATGTCCCTCCGTGGAGCCGACTTTTAAAAGTTCTGATTTTGTGCTCTGCCGCTTGCCGGGAGCCGGTCCCTCCCCCCGGGGTCTATCTTCCCGTCGCGTTGGATTCACTTCTCCGCTGGTCCTACCTTTCAGAAAGTGGTCGATTTTCTGTTCCTAGAATTGTTGTTTTTCTTCTCTTCGATCTCCTGTTGGATTTGTAGGTGTTCAGAATGGTTTGATAGGCTATCTAGCTGATCTCCTGCTGGCTGATGTCGTCTCAGCCTCCTACTTCTCCGCCATCTTGACTCCTCGGTTTTTTTGACCTAGCATTGTATCCTCCAGGTCCACCTATCTTGTTGCAAACGGCACGATTACATTCTTTTTTTATGGCTCGGTAATATTCCATTGTGCATATATACACCACATCTTCTTCATCCATTCATCTAATAACGGACACATGGATTTCTTCCATAATTTGGCTATTGTAAATAATGCTGTAGTGAACATAGGGGTGCCTATATCTTCCTGAATTAGCATTTTCATATTCTTTGGGCAAATACCCAGGAGGGGAATTACTGGATCATATGGTAATTCTATTTTTTTTAAAGATTTTATTTATTTATTTGATAGACAGAGATCACAAGTAGGCAGAGAGGCAGAGAGAGAGAGGAGGAAGCAGGCTCTCCGCAGAGCAGAGAGCCCGATGCGGGGCTCGATCCCACAGCTCTGGGATCATGATCCGAGCTGTAGGCAGTGGCTTTAACCCGCTGAGCCACCCTGGTGTCCCTGGTAATTCTATTTTTAAGTTTTGAAGAACTTCCATACTGCTTTCCACAGTGATTGCCCCACTTTACGTTCCCACCAACAATGCATGAGCATTCATGATGATGATGATATAATATCCTTTGTCTCTTATTACAGTCTGTTTTAATGTCCATTCTGTGTGATGTAAGTACTACTTTCAGGCTTTCTCTTTGCTCCGATTCACATGATAAATGTTTTTCCATCCCTTCATTTTCAATCTGCATGTGTCTTTTGTTCTGAAATGAGTCTTTTGTATGCAGCATATCGATGGGGCTTGTGTTTTTATCCATTTAGTCATTCTGTCTTTTGATTGGAGCATTTGGTCCATTTTTATCCAAAGTAATTATTGATAGGTATATACTTATTGCCATTCTGTTACTTGTCTTATGGTTGTTTTGTTTTTGTTCTTCTCTGTTCCCTTCTTTTGGTCTCTGCTCTTGAGGTTTTGTGGCTTCCTTTAGTGATATACTTGCATTCTTTTCTCTTTATTCTTTGCATATCTATTACTGTTTTTTGATATGTTTTTTGATACTGTTTTTTGATATTAGGTTTGTATAAAACATCATACATAGAGCAATCCATATTAAGTTTGTGACTGCATTAGTTTGAACCCATTCTAAAAGCACTACATTTTTATCCCCACCCCCTAGGTGTATGGTGTCTTGCTTTATATCCTTTTATTTTGTGAATAATAATTTATGATTGCAGGTCTCACATTTATGTCTTTAATCATTTTGAGTTTATTTTCTTTGTATGGTGTAAGAAAGTGGTCCAGTTTCCTTCTTTTGCATGTATCTGTCCAGGTTTTCCAACACTATTTGTTGAAGAGACTTTTTTCCCATTGCATATTCTTGCCTCCTTTGTCACAGATTAATTGACCATGTAATTGTGGGTTTATTTCTGGGTTTTTATTCTGTCCCATTGACCTATGTGTCTGTTTTTGTGCTAGTACCATACTGTTTTGAATACTTCAGCTTTGTAGTGCAGCTTTTCTTTCTCAACAGTAAAGAGGGGATGAGTTTTGAATGTTTATTCTTTGTTTTTGATGTAATGTACTTAATAATAATTTTACGTACTCTCATTTTAACAACTCAAAAAATTCCCAGGAACTTAATGCTGGCTCTTGGAAATTGATCCAAGGAAACTCTGGCACACTGCTAGTTAAGCAGAAATGTGCCTAGTCCCTCCCTAAAAAGCTTTAAGGGAGCCCATGGAGCTCACTTCTCTTCACTAGTTCCCGCTGCTATCATAGCTGAAATGTTCCAAATAGAAGCCATTGCATCACCTCTGGTTCCAGGCTGAGAACAGCATGGAACAGATGGAGAGCAAGAAATAAACATTTTTGGTTGTAAGTCAAGGAAAATTTGGGGCCAGTTTTTACCATGGTGTTACTCTAGCTATCTAGAGTACAAATTCAAACTGTATAACTCACAAGATGATATGAATAAGCCTTAATTCCCCTGATAAATGGATTATGTTAAAGATGTTCCCACATAGCTGAGTGGAGCATTATCTCCTAAAATTTACAAGAATAAATAGCAGAAACAAAACATTGATAGATTATTGATGTATATTAAATGGCAAGGCCATACAACTCAATTTTCTCACAAATTGCCAACCAAGTTGATTTTCCTTCATCTGACAATATGTCCAAAATTCTAATATATATTCTTGGTTTGCAGAAATTTGGGAGTCTACAAATTAATGATTTCTTCTCTGATGATCTTTGTGCTGATATTGTATACCTCCCTGCCTCTCTGTTTTTCTCCTTCAGTTCCCTAATGTTTCAATATCTTGTTATACATTTTTTTTAAATATTTTATTTATTTATTTGTTAGAGAGAGAGAGAGCAAGCACAGGCAGACAGTGGCAGGCAGAGGCGAGGGGAGAAGCAGGCTCCCTGCCAAGCAAGGAGCCCGATGTGGGACTCGATCCCAGGACGCTGGGATCATGACCTGAGCTGAAGGCAGCTGCTTAGCCAACTGAGCCACCCAGGCGTCCTTGTTATACATTTTTATATCTGTGGCTCCTGCAGACTCTTCCAGGAAGCCCCAAACTAGGTATGTAGATAGTAAGTTCCATTAAGTCAGGGATCCTACCCATTTTGTTCACTATTATATTCTCAATGCTTGGCATATAATTGGTACTTAATTATGTTTGCTAAATAAACTCCTGAAAATAAGACACTTTTGAAATCAATTTACACTCTGATGTATGTGCTGCTTTATTTATTCTTCTATCTTACACTGAAGGGATTTGTGAATGTGTGTTAGCATAGGCCATAAGCCCCTTGAGGGCAACAACACTGTCATCTTTCTGTAAAAAACCATGGCAATGTTTAGCACTCTGAGCAGGAATTTAATAAATATTTATTTTACCTAAACATCTTCTGAACCTTCTGTCTATAGCAATGAGATGTCTACCCATGAATATACATCATATTCAGAGTCAGACAGCTGGGGCTGAAGGCTTAGGAATGACAGCAAGACTAAGAGAAGGTGTTTTACCGATGATGGTGTAGCATCAGGAAATGTATACAGAATCGGCCTGGTAGAAACTTACAAGGGTACATGAATCCAGTTATCATAATAAAGATAATCACTTTGCATTTACATAGCACTTTGCAGCAAAATGAATTTCAAAGCAGTTTGCCAAGCATTTTTTACACAGGATCACTTGGCTGAGTCCCAACGAGCGTCTTCTGGGATGGGACCCTGCAGCTGTTCACAGAGTATCCCGAGACGCCAAAGAGCTGGCTTACTCAGCTGTGCAGGGGAGACATGCTTAGGAGAAGCTGCCAGGGAAATGGGGCAGCTCTTCTCCAAGGATGCCCGGTCCTACTCCATTGTGGGGGCTTGTCTTCATCAGGAAACGCTGCCATTTCTTCTTTTTTTTTTTTTTAAAGATTTTATTTATTTATTTGACAGACAGAGATCACAAGTAGTCAGAGAGGCAGGCAGAGAAAGAGGAGGAAGCAGGCTCCCCGCAGAGCAGAGAGCCGGATGTGGGGCTCGATCCCAGGACCCTGAGATCATGACCTGAGCGGAAGGCAGAGGCTTTAACCCACTGAGCCACCCAGGTGCCCCAATGCTGCCATTTCTAAGAAACAACATGGGAGAAGGGTTTCTAGACTTTTTAAAACAGGCGTAGTACCCAGCTTAGGAAGAAGAAATAGGCAGAGTAATTGATTTAGTACCCAGAGGACAGCCAAAGTCATTAAAACAAATTCAGTTTACAGTTTACACTTTAGCCCATCAGGCATGTATTGAACACCGCAGGCAAGTCGCCTGAACTCTTTGAGCCTCGGTTTCCTTACTTGAAAAGTCCTTTCCTCAGGGGTTATTATGAGCATGAAATGGGTGTAAATTAAACGAAGAATGAGTGTACTTAGCATAGAGCACTCCACACATCCCTTTTACCTAGTATTATTTTTAGTATCATCACTGATTCTGTATCTTAAATATTACTGTATGTAATTTGAAAAAGATAATTCGTTTTCTTTTCCTTAGAGATAGTATCTTTATTGTATTTTTATGATTATAAATATCTTCCATGATTCCTTCATATTGTTTTTTTCACAAATTCAAGAATTGTTCAAAAATCAGTCTTACAAAATTGCATATACTCTAAAATCTTACAAAAATATGGGCCTTCATTAATGTTATATGTAGAATTATAGTTATAATCTAATAAGTAAGAAGTTAGATTATAACTATAATTCTACATATAACTATACATATATATACATATAACTATATGTTTATATATATTTAGTTATAGTTATAGTTATATACATATAACTATACTTAATCAGATCCAGCTAAATGCCACACCACTCTCTAAATTGTTGTACATTCAGGGTACAATAAGAACCCCCAGAAAAATCAAAACAGGACCAAAATAGAATGCTAGATTCAAAAGTAATATACTATATATATGAATGAAAAAAAAACCAGATGATTTTATTCAAAACAATATTTTAGTAAGTCCAAGTCAATGAATTGTCCAAGAGAAACTGAAGCCCATTGAGTTAAACAGGCATGGAAGATCTTATGTTAGACTCTTGTAATAGGGGAGCGGGACAATAGCAGTATCAGGAAAACATGGAACTCAACTCCAGAGAAATAAAAGGCAGGATGATTTTTAAGCACTAAGGTGAACTATTGGAAAACTACTGGAGGACGCTGTGGGGAGGCTGGTCAGTGTGATCAGGCCATATCTTTTGACGAATCGATGCTTATTTATTTGAGAGAACAGGAAACCAGAACCCTAGCTTTTTGTTGATTCCTTTTAAAGGGATGGCTCATGTGATTGAGAAAGATATTCTTGATTGCAAAACTGACAAAAGGCTAGGAGAAGTTTTATACCTCAAAAGGATAGAGAAAGAGTTTGTAATCACAAACTTTTTAAGGTAAATGTTCTAACAAAAGGGAGTTCAGGGAATAATAAGAAGAAAGCTTTCTAAAGTTTAGTCAAGCTGAAGGGAAACTTAAATTCATCTTGGTCAACACCCTTCCATGAAACTTGGTCAGCTCTGTTCTCCAGAATTGCCTTAATGCAGTGAACAGGGGTCAAAGCATGTTAGCAAAAGGATATAAATTGGGTTTTGTTGTTGTTGTTGTTGTTTTCTCTATGCCTACTGATCATGCAGCTAGGGAAAAGAATGTGACAGGTAACTGTATTGGCAGAAGTGACTAGTTGGAGTGTCTCAATGTACACCAGATTTATCTTAATTTATTCTAAAAATTCATCTATTTTTCATTTTGACAGAATTTCTTTATTACAAATGAATAATCAATATATTAGAAAGGCACACTTGGAGTTGTTATAAAGCAAGGCAAAGTACAGCATAAAATGCTTAAGAACCCAAAATTTCATTGATGGTTTTCATGAGTTCAATGTTTCCATGTAGAAGTAGGAATAAGTTCAGAAGGGGAATAAGTTCTCACTGTTTCAAAATATGTAAAGACATAGCGAATCTTAAAATTTTAGCAGAAGATTCTTGTAATTTTTTTTTATAATTAATGGAGATTTGCGTGGGACACATAAATCTCAAAGGCGCTTTGTAGAGTTCGACCCTGAGAGTTATCTCAATTGAGGCTGAACAGATTCTACTTAAGCCTGGAAAAGGGGAAAGGCCAATTGTAGAGTGCTTTAATTTCTTCTAAATGGCTTTGCAAAGCACTCAAGAAAAGTCATTTTCATTGGACATTTGGCATGATGCTGCTATTGTTTCAGATTCAGACAGCTAAAGAAATCAACAGTAACACAGTGATCTTGAAAGAAGCAAAAAGTGACCAAAGGAAAGTGAATAATTCACATCTAGCTGCGAACGAAAATAGGCTGAAGCCACAGCTAACTCAGCCACATGCTCCTTTTCCAGTGTTGGCAACCATGGTCAATAACTAGTCACAGCTAAGAAAGCAGCGTGTGCTTTCTCTAATGTTGGCAACTCCAGTCAATAAAGTATAATTGGAACCTGCCAAGAAGGTAGTGTGTCAAAGGTGTATTTAAGCAGAAACTTAGATGTTGAACTGTTTGTATAAAAATTGAGCACATAGTCTAATTATAAGTTTGAGAACTTTAAAAAGCCTGAACGTTGTGAATCTGTCACATGAGTAACTTGCCCCGCTACAGTGTGACCAGTGCATCAATAGAGCTCAGTCAGAACTAAGGAAGAAGCGTCAACATGACAAAGAAGGGCATTGCTTTTAGTAAGTAATTAGAGGGAAGGTGGAGAGAAATGGCATGTTATTAGTTATAACTACAATTATAGTAATAGCTACTATCATATAATAATTAATATGGTTAGTTATCACTAGCTATCCTCTCTGATGAGGATCAGCAGAAGGATTAAAATATCATTTCAGTTTATCTCCTTTAAAGATACACAAGTGAAAATGAGACTTTTTTTTGTTAAGTCAAAAGAAAGTTATTCTTTTGCTTGTTCTGTGTTCAATCTATTACCATGTACTGTCATACAGTCTATTTAATTCAAACTTTCTTGACACTCAAGGAAAGATTATATGACATTAAAAAGAGAATTGAAACAATATGCATAAGCCACTTCACTGTTGATTGGATAGGCAGAGTGTGGAATAAAATAGGACTGAAGTCAGCACTAAAGATCATAGACACTTTGGTAATAACTATCCTTTCTTGTCACTCCAAATCCAGAGGCTTCAACAAAGTCACTGCATGTCTTTCTCTGTCTGTCTCACTTATGAGGCTGAAAAACAAAAACAAAAACAAAAATACTATGTTTATATATCTGAGCTCTGCCCCACTCTGGGAATTAAAAGATTTCCCTTGGTAGGTGTGTCATTCAAAGAATACATTTTGTTACTAGTAGTGCAAATCAAGGATACAGGCTGATTAATGGACTAGTTTTTTTCAGTAGAATAAATGAAGTAGTGCTTCAGATCACTTTCTTCCACACAACTTAGCAGAAAAATTGCATTAATCATTCCAGCATTTCCATAGGGTAATCTCAAATTTTCCTCCATGTCATCTTGCTGATAGATTGGGCCCTCATCTATAGTGAATGCTGCTTCAGATTTTTATTTTTATTTATAGCGTAGATAAATTTAACATACATTATTATAGAAAAGGTCAAAAAATTGTTTGCACATTTTGGTCTTATTTGCATCTCAATTCATGTCAGATAATTAGAGGAAGAATCGCATGGGACACTAGGTAATATGTTTACAAGGTCCGCTTTGCTGTGTTGTAGCCCAGCCAGGCGCCGATCCACTCCAGCCCCATTTCCATTTTTGGTAAATTGTCAAACAGCTCTTAGAATATATTGGAGCATGTAGACATTTCAATTGAACGGAATTCTTCTTTTTTTATGTTAAAGAACATAAAATGATGATCAAGTGACTGATTTTTTAATACTTTTCTTTTCAAAATTGTTTACTGTGCTGCCTCCTACCAGATTCATCAAGTTAGTCAAGTTGTAAACAAAAACTCTTTATGTATATTTTGACTTTTTACTATGTCATCATGTAAAATGCAATGACTAGAAGAATCAGAGTTGAGCTAAGGTTTCATACAATGCATGGTGACCTGCAGCCCTTTACATATGAATGGGCATCAGAAACACATGAACTAGTATCTTCTTGGGCTTATTTAGAAGGTAGAATTGAATTGGGATTAGAGGTATGGGAAGTGACTTTAGAATTCCATGAGGTTTGAAATTGATTCTTATTAAGATTGCTGTATATACATGCCTCATTCTTCACCTCATTTACATAGTCCAGGATGATGTCCCAGTTGGCATTCATTTTAATGTGTCAACATTGGCACAATAGTTTACCAAGGCCATTTCAGGTTTTTATGATATACCATGTTGGGGAGTTTTATGATGACCTACATAAAATAGCAGCCTCTTTGAAATCCAGACTTTCCTTGGCTTCTTGACTCACTGTTCAGTCTAATTATTTGTCCAACTCAGCAAACCTCTGTTCATTTTACAAGGTCTAGTTCAGAATCCCTATGCGTGGGTTCTTTGCAAGGTTACAAGCTTGGATGTAGTAAAGCTGTATGGAGAGAAAATAAATCAGGAGATATGGGCTCTTTTCAGTTGTGCAACTAACTAATCAGTCACATGACATAAACAAGTCACTTTAGTTCCCAGGACTCAGTTTCCCAACCTGGCATTCTCCTGATTCTGTACTTTTTACATCAAGTCCTGCATTCTCAAATGCTAGCCAAAATAAGCAGCCACAAAGATGAGCCTTCAGAAGATTAGACTGGTTTATTATTTTACTCTCATCATGTTCTCTCCAGCTTATCTGTGTCTGCCTCTCCTGATGTCATTTTCTGAAGGAAAACTGCATAGCTTCTTAAAATAAACATTTTCTAAGGGCATGATTTATTTCTGATAACTGTCTAAATTAGATCAGTTATTTTTTTCAATAATCTTCAATACTCTTGGCCTTGAAAAAAAAAAAAGAAATATTGTGCTGAACACTTTGATTTAGAAATGTAAATGATATTGAAATTCCTCCTTTCCTAAGGGTAAAACAGGCTATTAACCACCCACTTGTTTATTGGCTCCACTCGATAGCTACAGTAAAAGAACATGACATATAGCACCAAATTTCAGTGTTCTAACATTCTTACATAGACAAAGCTGGCACATTAAAATAGAATCCCCATTAAACTAGCCCATGTTACTCACATATTCCTCAAAGCAAAAATGTGTTTCTTTGAGTGTATTCTCACGGTGCTGACACCGAAGTGGGTCAAAACATGGAGATTTATTCTAGGCGCTACCATTTACTAGATGTATGGCTTTAGACCAGATATTTGGCCTTTCTCACTTCAATTTCCAGAGATAAAATGGGGATCTTGAGGGGTAATTTCAAGTTTTGAATGAGGTCATATATATTAGACTATTTGGAAAACTGCAAAGTCCTATGTAAAGAAATATCACTGTTTTTGTTCATGTCAGCAATTTGACTTATTTACTACGCATATTGGTCTGGGAAATTTTCATTCTCATGTCTTCCATTTTCTGGAAAAATAAATAAACAAAAGATCTTCCTCAAATCTGAATTCCTTCTCTTAATCACGATGTTATCTTTTTGCTTAAGAATCAATTTTTAAAGGAATAGCCCTCAAATATTAACTTAAAATTCTCCAAAATGGTTTCCTAAGCCCTAGGCCCAATTGCTTTAGCATTTTTTTAACTCCCCAAATCAGCCTTAGCATTTGACATGCATGACCACACCATTCTTGAAGTTCCTCATTTGGCTTTTGTAATACTGAAACTGTGAACTTAAATCAAGCAATCATTCTTTCATTCATTTATTCAAATACTCATGCATCCAATGATTCAACAAGTATTTACCTTCACTGTGGTTAGACACTGTTTCAAGGGACTAGAGATACAGCAGTGAACAGTGAACTCAAGGGAGGGGCTTACCTTCCATGGAGACAGGCAATAGACACAGAGATATTTACAGCAATTACCCGAGTAGTGTCTTTGCACAGTATTCACCTCTAACACTGTGTTGCTGCTGCTGACCACAGAGAGAATTTGGAAGGTAATATGGAAAGAAGTAGAAGATACTCAACTGCCCTTAGTCTTTCATTCTGAGTCTTACTGGGTCCCTTTCTACTCCCCTTAAACGGGTATTATGTGATTGGTCTTCCTGATCCTTTTCCCCTTCAAGTTTTCTTAGTTTTTTTGTTTTTGTTTTTAATTTGTAAAACCATTTCAATTGCTAGCTTAGATCTTTATGACCCATTAGCGTGTTTAAGTCCTTTGAGAAGCTGGACTGGCCGCTCATTAGGAGTACTGATCTCATTTTCATTTATGGAGTCCACTCATGATAAATGATGTCAATAATTTATGCATAAGGTTTTTATCAATATTTAAAATGACATCTTTTTCTCTAAATGTGCATCCAGCTTACATTTGTTAAGGAAAAAGTTTAGATGCTGTAGACTAGAAGTAACTTCTGAAAAAAAAGGAGAAAGAAAAAAAATCTATCAAAAATATCATCCCCCAAACAGAGCATCTATTTTTATTGTTCTGGGCTCAATTTCTGTCTTTGTCCACATACATTCCAAAAGGTATCAATATTTTTCTACTGTCTGGTAAATAACAGCATCCAATTTCTCTGTTCCACTTTCCACATTGTAACAAGAATCGTCTTTCCAAAACAGCCCACCTTGTATCTCGCACACTCACAGCCACATTGAAGCTCTCAGCAACTTTGACCCTGAGACTCACACAGAAAGTGGTATCTATCCCTTCAGGGAATAATCAAGACCAGAATTAGAGGTGCGAATCCAGTGTAATTGTCTTCCTAGTTTTTGTGTGTGTCCTCCAGAGAATCATTTTGAAAAATCTATATATGCTCAGGAAACTTTTTGAGTTATCTAAAATGTTTATTATAGTTTAAATAATTGCAAAGGATTTACTTTCTGCTGCACTGTAAATATTGAGTTAAGACAAAACATGGCATTACTCTTTTAAACATGGTCAATGAAGTAAGAATGTAAATATCTCAGCAATGTGTAATTCATTAAGATCCATTTGAAAAGACAGGAACAAGTTTTTCTTCAACAGCTGGTTTTCTTTCTCCTGAACTCATATTATCATTCTAATCCCCCCATAGAAATTTATGCTAATATAACACATATTTATATCTTGAACAATTTAATAACAACTCTACCCTTTCTGTGACAAATGCATATATGTAAAGTGAAATTAACCTTTTAAAAAATTTCTGTGGCCATAAGTATCTAAGTGCTAACATTTTCTTCTCTATTGAATTAGCATTACAATTATCACTGGTACTAAATTGATCAAAACCACACATATATCTTGTATTTATTGATAATTAAAGTTTTAAGAAAAAGCTTTGTTGAAAATTCTTTCCTTAATAAAATGGTAGGATCCTTGCCTCTGCATCAGTTCATAAATCTTTGGATGAATTCTTTCTCCTATAGAGAATTGTTCCGCATCGGTTCCACTCCTTTTTATTGTTATGAAGTATGTATTGAGAAGCATTATTCAAATAAATGGTTAGCTAGGAATAAAAGGAATGTTGTTAGTGGAAAGTCACTCAATTCTTTGAAATTCTTCCAAGCTATGGGCCAAAAATAACGTAGTAGCTATCTTCAGGACTTACTTTTCATAATCTAACAGCTGACAGTTTGACTAAGTCTTCCTTCATTTTTGTTGAAAGCAAAATATTAAAAATGATCTGCTTTGCACGAGATCACTGTAAAGGACCTGGACATTAGAATAATCTGCTTCTCTATATGAATAATATTTTCAGTTGTTCCTAGCACCCCACCCTAATTTCAGGCCCCCAGTTACTTATATTTTGATGCTGTGTATCACATTACATTTAGGCATGGGTGGGAAGAATGTGTTTGTGACTTGTGGGAAGTAGATGGTGAAAGAGATGGCCTTGCCAGTAGGTTCGGTTTTGGCAGGTCTGTTTTAGGAAAGAATTTGTCTAGAGGCTGAAGACGTGGAAATGGTTTCACATAAAACCATCTCCACTCAGCTGTCTCTCAGAAAGGCCTCGTGTATCTTATTTAAGGCCTAGAGGATTGGAGGCCAAAACTGTATCTCTGTATCTAGAAAGTGAATGATGATCTGAGGTCTGCCATCGGTGGGCAGAGAATGGATGCAGGACTCAGGAAGGCTGTCCTGAGAGTCATGGATGTTCAGCTGATGGAGAAGAGGGTACCATTTTTCTAGTCTAAGTCAACCTGACATTGATCACTAAGTTTTAGCACCTGTGACATACCTATACTTGGCCAAGAACTTGAGTTCAATTGTTATTGCTATCATTTCAAAAGGAATAAAGCTCTATAGATTATAGCTCTCTAAATTCATTTTCCCTGTAGGACAGTAAACAGGCAGCATTTGAATCATTTAAAATAACTTCATAGCCTGCAAAAACAAACCAAAATTGAAGATAAAATAATCTATGCATATTATAAGAGCAAATGTGTTTTCACTTAGTCAAACATATTATGCTAACATGACTCTTCTGATGAAATCTGGGAGAAAGAAAAAGTTTAAAAAGTGAATGCCAATGAAAATTTAGAAATCTTAAAACTTCCCTCAAGAAGGACTTGAAAAGATTAATTTAATTTTTCTTCCTAAGTGTGATAAGTACATTTAATATTCTTCTACTTTAGATGGAGATTAGCATTAGAAGGACAAGGGTAATGAAAATGTCGACAAAAAAAAAAAGATAAAATCCAGTTTTTACCCATACTTAAGTTTTTCTCTATTAACAAAATAGGATGCCTCCAGAAACTGAATTAATTATTTAAAGTTGCAAAAGTTTAATATATGGTCCTAAAGGATATTCTATATGCAAATACTTAATTACCAATGGACTCTCTTTAGGTATATTTTGGGGATCCCCCTTTATCCATTACCATGTCCACAGTATTATGGAATAAGCTAATTGATTTCATTCTTAGATTTTTATATATTTAGAATAACATGTAAACAATGCAATAATGTTTAAACACAGCAAAATCCTTGGGAACATTCACAGATTATATTTTTTAGTCATCTACACAATTTAGGATAATGTGAGATAGATATATCCTTTAGAGCTCAATAAAATTGTACTTAATATTTTAATTTCAGCTTTGACCTAAAACGTAATCGGTGGTTTTATATAATTCTTTTTAAATATGAGAATTAATGGTGGATGACATTCCTGGAATTTGCACTGTGAATTGAAATAACATGAATCTTATAGGAGTTTTCATAAGAAAATGGTATTGGCGGGCAAATACCCCTAACAAGGGCTCAGTGGCTACCCTAGAAAGAAACATAAGCCTCATATCCTAACCACCCACCTGTGGTACAAAAGTTCTCCCAATGTTTATAAAATCACCAATGGAGCAATCAATCACATAAAAATTATGTTTGCTGATAAATTATCATGATGTTCAATGAAGCACTATTTTAATTCTTCAGAATACCTTCCTTTTTACCAACACCTGTCAGAAAGGACAGCCACCTCAGGGCCATGGAATGAGGAGGGCTTCTTTGGGGAAAAAAATTATAGGAATGTTGGATGAGATGTCTGGGAAAAACTTACTTTTTCTTACATTTCATCATTCTTATTAAGTAATCACTGTAAAGTAATATTGTTTATTTCCTTTTTAAAAAGAAATTTATTTGAGTATAGTTGGCACTCAGGGTTACGCTAGTTTCAGTTGTACACATAGCAATGCGACTTCTCTTTATGTTACGCTATGCTCATCGCAAGTGGAGACATCACCTGCCCCCATACATTGACTATATTCCCTATGCTGTGCCTTTTCTTCCTGTGACTTACTCATTTAACAACTGGAAGCCTGTATCTCCCACTCCCATTCACCCATTTTACCCATCTTGCCATCCTTCTCCCCTCTAATGACATCAGTTTGTCCTCTGTATTTATAGGTCTGATTCTGCTTTTTGTTTATTTATTCATCTGCTTGTTTGTTTGTTTTTTTAGATTCCACAGGAGTGAAATCATATGGTATTTGTCTTTCTCTGACTTATTTCACTTAGATATTTCACTCTAGATTCATCCATGTTGTCTCAAATGGCACAATCTCATCCTTCTTTATGGCCACATGATATTGCTTATTTCTATATCAAATATGCTGTAACTTACACACTAGTTTTCATCCTTCAAAGTATCCCTCTTTTGAGACTGAAGAATTATTCAGATGGCCCTGGATTATTTGGAAGAACAACCTTTCAAACTGCCTTGACACAAAAAGATTAGAAACATTTCTTTTGTATCACTCTTCTACAAATTCTCCTATAATTCATTCCATGGACTTCTGTTTTTGCTGGTATATTTTCCTCTCCCTCACCCATCCCCACAACACCTGGGAATATCAGAAGCACCCAAAGGCACAACGTGCCCTGTAATCCTGTAGACTCATCAAGTTGTTCTTATGTTTACCTAAGATAAAAATAGCAAAAACACTAAATCAGTGAATAGGACAAGATTACTGACTTCCCCATGCTCCTGATACTCCATTTTAGGCTTCTCCTCTTCTCCTGGGAGTTTCTCATGGTCAGCTTCCCACTGGTCTTTCTTAGGTGAAACCCGGTTCTTCACTAGCGCTGTGTTTCTTGGCCAGTCGTTTGAACCCCAAGTATTTCTTGCCTGCTCTCTCCCTCAGCTGCGGACCTTGCTCCCTGGTAACTTTGAAATCCACTATTCATTTTCATTATAGCACCTCGAGCAGTTTCAGCACATGGTGATGCTTGTTAAATATTTATTGCATGAACTTAAGAATGAATTCATTCATAGCCTTCCTTCCATTCCATTAATATTGAAAGAAGAGGGGAGTAAAACCTTTTCATGGTACACTACAATTGTTTTTCAGTCTCAAAACCACTATCCTAGCTTTTTTTTTTTTTGCCTCCTCTTCCTCCTTTTTCTGCTCCTCCCCTTTCTCCCCCTCCTCCTCCTTCTTCTCTTCCTTCTCCTCTTTATTATTATTATTATTATTATTATCATTAGTTTGAAGTGTAGAGTCACCCACCACTGGCTTCTTTCAGAGGCTCACTTCCAAACCAGTTTCCCCCATGTCCACAGAAATTTCCAGATTTAATACTCTCATCTTTGCTGATGACAGTCCATGGCTCATTTGTCAGCCAACGGATTAAAGCATGTACAAATTAGTGTTCTAGAATTGCTCCTCAATTTTTCTTCCTCCTTAGGACTTTTTCTGAAAAGGTCCATGTTGGTGCTTTGCAGGGTGAAGTAAAGCCTGAGAATTTCCCATGGAAATATTCTGCTGTTTTGAGCTACAGGGATTCTCATGTAGGGTCCATCAGGAATTAGAATAACTAATGTGAATCTCTGTGTGTGCCCACAACGATACTATCCATAAACTAGATGACATCAGTGCTACTGGTAGGAAGACATATTACTATTCATAGGGAGCTGTTGATTGATAGATAAGATTAACACAAATTTCATATCCATGTGTTGTGCATCAAAAACTACCAAAACACAATATGGTGTTTGTCTATTTTCCTGTATCCATCAGACATATTTTAATATTATTCACCTCCCACCATATGCCAGCTCCTTACACTAGGCGTTTAAAGTTATACATGTTCATTAGAGAATGAGTGATTTGGCTTTACATTCTTGAAAATGCCCCATCCCCTTACTTTCAGAGCAGAGTGTGTTTATTCCAGAGCAGAAACATTATAAATACGTTAGTTCTACCGTACAGAGGCTAGAATTCATAGCTTTTACCAAAGTGGATTCTCCCATCAATGACTCATATTTAAAGTCACTGTTAAAATGCTTCTTCTAAATGAAGAAATATTTAAACTATAATTTCTAACTGAGGAAGACAACTATTCCCTGATGAGACACTTAGGGATCTTATTTTACATTCTGCATTCATTTGAAGATTTACATTTAGGTGAAGTTTAGAATGTCAAGCAGATTGCGCAAATAAAAGGCAATATCGCCAAGACCTCATGATGATAGAGCAAGGTAAAATTAAAATGATGTTGTGTTTTATTGGCTAAACACATCAGAAAGCCCTCTGAAATATGTATTTAACTAGTAGAAAGAGCTATTTTATTCTAATGGATGAAAAATACCCAGTCTGTGTGTATATTTGTGTGTATGTGTGTGTAATTTATTTAAATGCTATTTGGAACTATTCCAAAATGAATAATAACATTCATTTGCTAACTTCTGTGGCAGTTTTATTTATGTTTTGAAGAATAAAATTAAATATAGGAACTGGATTTAAGTAACACTGAATTCGTGACATAATCTGATAAGCAGTAATGGGGCTGCCAAGAACTGACATAGACCTTAACTCGCCTTACTTCCTATGTCCTGATTTTGTTTTTAAGTGTACGCAGCATCGATGTTACTTAGACTTGGCTTTGAAAATTCTGCAGCTAAGGCTATTAGGTATGCAAATTAGGTCTGTTCCTTTTCTCCCAGACCCAACAAGTTCAATCATTTTATGGCTTGCAAATGCTTCATAAGCCTCTTGCTTTTTCCAGGGGGGTTTCTAGCCAATAAGTAAATTACATTTTCAAAAATAGGCTGAATTTTTATCATGATGGCACTACAAACATTCGTCATCCGTATAGGGAATATTTTTCCTTCAGGCTCTGATTTGCAATTCATCCTTCCTGTCTCATCCTTGTTTACCCTCGATGGTACAAGATGGAGAGAAGATAGTTTTAGAGCATACACATTTTAAGTCACGTTCAAACTGAACTGGATGGCCTAAAGGTTTTCTCTTTGTGTACACAGTAACTCATTCCACCTAGCCACCGTTAAGTAATAGTTGAAATAATAGGTGACTTTCTCGAAAGTGTTAAAATATTATTAAGGTCATGCACATCGAACTAATTTTGGATTTAATGTAATTCGAGCTTAACATTATTTAAATAATTTTTATATAACCGCACGCCTAAATAAAGCCCTAGTTAGGTGATAAAGATAGTAATTCCTCTGTACAACTTACAAGTCTGGTAGTAGGAAATTATTTGTTAAAGGCACTTCTATCTTTCAAACAACTTTTACTGAGATGCAATTTATATACCATAAAGTTCACTGGGAAATACAAATGGTATTTAAAGTGTAAATGTCAATGGTATTTAGTATACTTGCAGTGTTGGGCAACCATTAGTGTTTCTGTAATTGTAGAACATTTCTGACACACAAAAAGTAAACTGGTACGTATTAGCCCCAACTTACGTTTCTTCTACTCCCTTACCTCAGCCCCTTACAACCACGAACGTGTCTATTCTGGACCTTTTGTAGATACATGGGATCACACAATACATGGTCTTCTATATCTGGTTTAATGTTTCAGAGTTCTTCAATGATGAAGCATCTCAGAATTTCATTCCTTCTAATTGCCGATAAACATTTCATTGAATGGATATACCACTTTCTGTTTATCCATTCATCAACAGATGGAAATTTGGATTGATTCCAGGTTTTGGCTATGGTGCTCCTATAAGCATTGTACAAATTTTTGTATGGTGTATATTTTCATTTATCTTGGGTACATACCTAGGAGTAGAATTGCCGAATCATAGGGTAGTTTTGTTTCCACAGTTGCTGCCATTGTACATTCCCATCAGCTGTGTATGAGGGTTCTAATGTCTCCACATTCAAATCAATACTCTTTATCATCTCTTTTATTGTCTCCATCCTAGCGGTGTGAATGATATCTCAATTTGATTGTCATTCTCTAGTGACCGACGGTGTTGAGCATCTTTTCATGAGCTGCTTAGCCATTTCATATCTTCTTTGGAGAAATGACTATTCAAGTCTTTTGCCTATTTTATAATTGCGTTGTTTGTCTTTTTGTTGTTGAGTTTTAAGAGTTCTGTATATATTCCAAATATAAGACCCTTATCAGATGTGTAATTCACAGACATTTTCTTCCATTTGTTAGGTTGTCATTCATTTTCTTGGTAATGTCCTTTAACATACGAAAGCTATTAACTTTAATGAAGCCCAATTGATTTTTTTCTCTTTTGGAGTCAAGAATCCATTGCCAAATCCATGGCCATTAAGATTTACCCTATATCGTTTTTTTCAAAGAGTTTTATTGATTTTGCTCATATTTAGGTTATTTATCCACTTTTGAGAAATTTTGGTGCATGGTTTGAGGTTAGATTTCATTTTTCATGAGGATATCCTATTGTTCCAATATAATTTGTTGAAGATACTATTCTTCCCCAATAAATGATCTTCACACCCTTGTAAAAATCAATTGGCCATAAATGTATATGTTTATTTCTGGTCTTTCAACTCTACTTTAGTGACTTAAATGTCTATCCTCATCCCAGTACTACAGCATTGATGATGATGGTGGTGATGGTGATCATGATGATGATGATTGTGAGAAAACACATATCTACCTTCTTAACAAATTGTTAAATGCTCAGTACATATTGCTAACTATATGCACATAGTTGTACAGATCTTTAGGCCTTTTTCACCTTGCATGATTGAAACTATATCCATTGAATAGAAATTCCCCACTTCCCTCTCCCTCACAGCCCCAGCCACCACCATTTTGCTTTCTCTGCTGAGTTTGACTCCTATAGATACCTCATGTAAGTAGAATAACACAGTATTTATCCTTCTGTGACTGGCTTATTTCACTTAGTATAATGTTTTCAAGGTTTATCCATGTTGTTGCATATTGTAGGATTTCCTCCTTTTTAAAGGGTGAATAATATTCCATCATATGTACAGACCTCATTTTCTTTAAACATTCATCAGTTAATGAAAATTTAGAAAGTTTCTACATCTTGGTTATTGTGAATACTGCTGCAATGAGCAGGAGAGTACTCTTCCAGAACCTGTTTCCAGCTTTTTTTGAAGAAATACCTGGAAGTAAGATTGATGGATAGTACCACTGAGTTTTGATAAATAATTTAGCTTTGTAACAATTTGTAGTACATTTTGAAATCAGGAAATGGGATTGCTCCAAATTTGTTACTTTTTTTCAAAATTGTTTTGACAATTTGGTCCCTTGCAATTCTATACGAATTTGAGAATTGTCCTTTACAGTTCTTCAAGGAAAACTGTTAGAATTGTGATAAGGTTTGCGGTGAATCTATATAAATTACTTTGAGTAGTATCACTATCTTAACAATATTGGGTCTTTCTGCACATGAATGCAGGATATCTTTCCATTGATTTAGGTCTTCTTTAATTTCTTTCAACAGTGCTTAATAGTTTTCAGTGTAAAATTCTATTACCTTTTTGGTTAAATTTATTCCTGAGTATTTCTTTTATATACTATTGTAAATTCTTAATTTCCTTTTTTAAATTTATTTATTGCTAGAAACTCATTGGATGTTTGTGTGGTGATCTTATGCCCTGCAACTTTGCTTAATTTATTTACTAACTCCAATAAGGGGTGTGTGTGTGTGTGTGTGTATGCTTTGGGATTTCCTATATGTAGGATCATGTTATCTGTGAATAGAGATAGTTTTAATTCTTCCTTTTTCAAATTGACAACTTTTATTTCTTTAACTTGCCCAATGACTCCAGCTAGAATTTTCAGTACTATCTTGAACAGCAGTGGTGTAAACAGGCTGTCTTCTCTTGCTCCTGATCTTAGAGGGAATTATTTTAGTCTTTCACCATTGAGTATGATGTCAGCTGTGGGTTTTTCATAAATGCTCTTTATCATGTTTAGAAAGCCCCCCTCTAGTTCTAGTTTTCCATATGTATATTTCTACTTGTATATTTCTAGTTTTCCATATGTGTATTGCCATATGTATTTACCATGAAGGAGGTTTTTTCTGCATCACCTGAGATTATCATATGGGTTTCCCCTCCCCCTTTATTTTATAAATTCAATTAATTATACCGATTGATTTTTCTTATGTAGAACTCCCCCCTTGCATTCCTGGGATAAATTCTACTTGGTCATGTTGTATAATTTTTTTAATATACTGTTGATTTCAGTCTCCTAGGATTTTGTTGAGGAGTTTTTCATCTACACTTATAAAGGGGTATCAGTCTATAGTTTTATTTTCCTACTATGTCTTTGTCTGGTTTTGGTATCAAGTAATACTGATCTTTTACAATGAATTAGGAAATATTCCTCATCTTCTATTTTTTGGAAGAGTAAGGAAGGACTTTTGTTAATTTTTCTTTAAATGTTTGGTAGAATTTACCAGTAAAGCTATCTGGTCCAGAATTTTTCTTTGTTGGGAGGCTTTTGATTACCAATCCAATCTCTTTACTTATTATAGATCTATTCATATTTCCTAATGTCCACAATTCAGTCTTGGTAGGTTATGTTTCTAGTAATTTATCTATTTCATTAAGGTTATCTAATTTGTTGGTGTGTGTATTATTTTCCTTGGCCACCATAACTTACTACCAGTGATTTTAAAACCAGAAAAATTCATTCCCTCACAGATCAGTAGGCCAGAAGTCTTGTTGAAGACTTGTTGAAGTCTTATTGAAGACAGAAGTATTGGCAGGATTGATTCTTTCTAGAGGGCCAAAGAGTAAAATTATCCCACACCTCTCTTCTAACTTCTGGAAAAGAAAGATCTCAAATCATTATCCTAACTTTATACCTTAAGGAACTAGAAAAAGAAGAGCAAACTAAAACCAAAATGTTTTCTCCACTCCACTCTAATCTTCATTATTTCCTTTCTTTTGATAATTTTGGTTTTAGTTTGCTCTTCTTTTTTAATTCCTTCATGTATAACATTAGGTTATTAATTTGAGATATTCTCTCTCTTTTTTAAAAGATTTTATTTATTTATTATTTATCTGACAGACAGAGATCACAAGTAAGCAGAGAGGCAGGCAGAGAGAGAGAGAGAGAGAGGAGGAAGCAGGCTTCCTGCGGAGGAGAAAGCCTGATGTGGGCCTTGATCCCAGGACCCTGGGATCATGACCTGAGCTGAAGGCAGAGGCTTTAACCCACTAAGCCACCCAGGTGCCCTGAGATATTCTCTTTTAATGTGGGCATTTATGGCTGTAAGTTTTTGTATGTTGTGTTTTCATTTTAAATCATCTTAATATTTTAATTTCCCCATTGATTTCTCTTTTAACCTGTTGATGATATAAAAGTTTGTGCTTTAACTTGTGAATTTTCTTGTTTTCCTTCTGATACCAATTTCCAGCTTCATTCTATTGTAGTCAGAGAAGAGACTTCATATATTGCAATTTTTATAAATATCTTGAGGCTTGATGTGTCCCGGTTCCTTTTTACTGAAATTTAGCAATCTCTATTAAGCACTCTCCTGGCTGCTGTAAGGGTTTTTGTTGTTGTTGTTGTTGTTGTTGTTTGTTTTTTTGTGTTTGTTTGTTTGTTTTTAATTTAAATTTCAAAGCTCTGAGAAAGCTGAATCTTCCATTTTTTGTGAGCTTAATTGTTGCTTCAATGGAAGGACTGATTCTCAGCATTCCCTACTCCACCATTTCTGTGATGTCATCCATTTTCTGTAATTATCTTACAGATATCTGGTACATGGCTTTCTTTAGAAGCCTTCCCTGACAACACCTACTTCTCAGTTCTAAACTAAATGCCCTTTCATGGCTTCCCTTTCCATTGCATTTCCCTGAGACACATAACTTTTTCCCTGAAGTGATCTGGAAATGAATGTATTCTGAGAATCCTGACACTGGTATGAGATCTCTTTATTCATCCCCCTAAATTTTGGATAAATGAAAATTACATGACTGAACAAAGAAGAAAGAAATTGAGTTTCTTGTGAACTTCCTACAAAGTCTCTTTATAGGTTATAGGTTGTTAAAAAAAATTACTCAACATGAAACTACTTTGAATTTAATGTAATCATTCTCAAGGACCTCAGAAGACACTTCAATTTCATGATATATTAAAATAATGAATAGAAACATCTCTTCATTTCTTACAACCATAGGTTAGAAACTGGAGAATGGCATGGACTCTTGCTTTAAAACACAGCTTTAATTTATTCTGGTCAAATAATTTACTTACATTAACTTGTTTGTCTTATGGGAGCCGAAGTCAAACAGGTTTATTTGATTATTTGGGTTGTATGATTTCCATAGAAACAAGCACTCATTAGGTATATATATTCATTGAGTATAAATTTATATTTGTAACTTTCACATGTTTTCTAAAAATATTTTAAGTAACAGAGTTATTTTACATTGACTACTACTAGAAATTGCTAACATGAGCATCAATGCATAAATGTTGGTCCAGTGACAAAACAGTCTTAACTCTTTTGTGTATTAAAGACCTGAAATGAATTGCTATTATATGGGTAAGGGTGTGCTATTCCACAAACCACATTTAGAAAACTTAAGAATTACTTGCTATAACATCCTGATATAGGTGAGGAACTAAGTAGCTAAGTCTTAGTCCTTTCTCCCAGTACAACTTTACTAAGGGTTCCTTTTGTATTTCCTGTCATGTTTCAATGTATCTTGGTTTAACCTTTTAAAAAAGAAACAAAAATAACAACAGAAAAGCACAAGGTTGCAAACTAAAAGCTCAATTTTTTAATGTTATTTTATTTATTTTTCTGTTATTTTACAAGAAAACTTAGTTACAAATTGTATGATTACTAAAACTGGTCAGTTATAATGCCAACTATAAAATGATTATTGATGTCCTTATATAAAAACAGCTTCAAAAGAAGTTAACAGAAGGACTCAACTCAAGATGCAAGGAATTGACCCATCAATTACACTCTTGAGCATTATCCCAGAGAAATGGAAACCTACATTCATGCTAACATCTATGTATGAATGTTCATAAAAACTTTATTTCCAATAGCCAACTACTGGAACAACCCTGATATCCTTCAGCAAATGAAGAGTTGGACAAATCCTGTTATATCCAAACAAAGGAATATTACTCAGCAATAAAAAGGAATGAGGTTGGGGCACCTGGGTGGCTCAGTGGACTAAAGCCTCTGCCTTCGGCTCAGGTCATGGTCTCAGGGTCCTGGGATTGAACCCCGCATCGGGCTCTCTGCACAGCAGGGAGCCTGCTTCCTCCTCTCTCTCTGCCTGTCTCTCTGCCCACTTGTGATCTCTGTCTGTCAAATAAATAAATAAATCTTTAAAAAAACAAAAAAAAAAGGAATGAGGTATTAATACATGGAACAAGTTGGATGGACTTCAAAGGCATTATGGTCAGTTTTTTAAAAAATGAGGTTTAAAAGATGACAACTGTGTGATCCCATTTATATAACATTTTTGAAATGATATAATTGTAGATATGGAAAATGGATTATTGCCAGGTGACAGGAACCAGGGGTAGGGTAGAAGTAGCACCAAGGAGTTCTTTTGTCGTGATGAAAGGTTCTTTAGGTTGATTGTGGTATTGTGACACAAATCTGTATATGGAATAAAATTGCACAGATGTGTACACACATATGCACACACACAAACAAATGCCAGTTGAAAAAAATCATGAAAACTGAATAAGGGCTGTGGACTAGTTCATGGCAACATACCAAGGTCGGTTTCCTTGTTTTGATATTGTACTATGGCTATTTATTTTGTTTCCTTGTTTCTTTTGTTGTTGTTGTTGTTTTGTTTCCTTGTTTTGATATTGTACTATGGCTATTTTTTAAAAAGATTTATTTATTTTTTTAGAGAGAAAGGGGGAGGGGCAGAGAGAGAGAGAGAGAGAAAACCTCAAGCAGACTCCATGGTGAGTGTGGAGCCCGACGCAGGTCTCCATCACATGACCCTGAGGTCACAGACCTGAGCTGAAATCTAGAGTCAGATGCTTAATCAAGTGAGCCACCCAGGTGCCCCACACCACAGCTGTTTGAAATGTCACTATTAAGTGGCATTGGTGAGTGAAGGGTACCCAGGACTCTACTGTTTTTGCAGAATCTCGTGTGTCTATATTGATTTCAAAATAAAAAAGATATTTTTTGAAATCACTAGTGCACGCACCATTACAAAACACTATAAAATATTTAAAAATAGAAATACCCCTCACACAACTGGCATTTAAAGCAACCTTCTTTTCAGAGGCTTACTTCTAAAAGTCTTCAGTTTGAAGTGATGATTTTTTTTTTAATTTTAATTCACACATGCAGTTATGTCAATGCAACAAATACAGGCCTGTGAACATGAAAGCTTAAACTTTGATCCTCCACACTCCATTTTCTTCCTTTTCAGATGCCCTTTGTTTGACCAGGAGGGATGTCATTTCCAAAGGTACTGGAAGAGTCACATTTAACTTGAACAACATTGTTCTTTTGGGTTATTAAGGCTGTTCAATTTTCTCTGTTGGTTGCAACCCAGAGTTGGAAACTCTTCTAAAATGTCAGACTGAGAAAACTGTACTGGTTCCAATACAATTTAAAACAAAACAAAACAGCTTTGGAATTAATGCAATCAATAATTACCTTTGAAAACAAACTTAAAAAGTAACAACCGAATGCTAAGATGTATAAAACTATGTCTTTTCTCCTTTGAATATCAATGTGGCCAAGAAATTGAGAAACACAATAGAGAGTTCAATTCCGAAGCACTTACTGTGCACCTGAATCATAATCACAGTGCCTTTTAACGATCTACATATTTTGCAGAGCAGCTCAGGTTATAATGATGACAGAGTCCACACTGCCTAAGAGATCCCTAGTATTGACAAATGCTCCCAGTTTACACTGGCATACTGGGGGAGAAGAAGCAAAGCACTGTGTAATACCAACAGCCAGAAAACCAGAAATCCAACAGAGTCGAAGGAGGAAATTCCTTAGCCAGCTCGCCTTTAATAGGGTTGGGTTCCAGGAGAACCAATCCAATAGGGTTGGATTCCAGGAGAAACGCATCAGGGTCAGGACAGAAGTGACATGGCCATGGAAAATAAAATCCTACAGACACAAATTTATAGGACAGAGGGCACCTGGGTGGCTCAGTGGGTTGGGCCTCTGCCTTCGGCTCAGGTCGTGGTCTCAGGGTCCTGGGATGGGGCCCCGCATCGGGCTCTCTGCTCATCGGGGAGCCTGCTTCCCTCTCTCTCTGCCTGCCTCTCTGCCTACTTGTGAACTGTCAAATAAATAAAATAAATAAATAAATCTTTTAAAAAAAGAATAAATAAATAAAATCTTTTTTAAAAACCCTCAAAGGTGAAGAAAGACAAATACCGTATGATCTCACTCATAAGTGGAATCTGAAAAAACAAAACAGGGGAATAAGCAAATAAAAAGCAGAATCAGACCTCTAAATACAGAGAACAAACTGATGGTTGCCAGAAGGAAGAGGGTGAGGGGGGCAAAATGGATGAAGGAGAATGGGAGAAAAAGTCTTCCAGTTGTGGAATGAATAAGCCACAGGAAGGTACAGCATAGGGAATACAGTCAGTAGTATTATAATATTATATTATAGTATACATATTATACTATTATATGTTATATAATATAATATAGTATTATAATAGTGTTGTATGGGGACAGATGTATAGTATAGGTAAGTTGAATCTCTATGTTGTACACTTGAAACTAAAGTAAACTGCGTGTCAACTTTACTCAAGTTAAAAAGCTAAAAACAAATTCACATGAAGTTTCTAGGTGAAGAATAAAACGACAGAGATTGGCTCCAGTAGTGGCAAGTACCTCCTTACACAGAGCTACCTTTTATTGTCTCACCTTTACATCGATGTTATGCTTTGTCAGTATCTACGTGTTCTTGGCATGGAAATGCCATCTGTGGGCCCAGGTCTGTCTGATAAGACTGTAACTCTCCAGCAGATCCAAATGATACAAGTTAGGCTTTTTCTCAGATCTGGAACACAAGATCAGCAACAGATGGTTACTTAACTGAGACACCAAAATTATGTGAACCGACCAGATAAATACGGTAATAATTTTGTGTCTAGTCACAAAAAGAGCTTTCTGGATTTTCTTCTGTCTTTGGTTCATGATGCTTTAAATAATCTTTCCTCTGGAAAGTCAAATGAGAAGTCAAATTAGAGTTTTCAATGAGTCCAAAAAAGATTTTATTGGCCTAGAATTGATTAACTTAGAAGCACCTCAGCTTTTCTTATTCAAGGCAAATGCCACTTCATTGCTGGTTGCAGCTCCTGTAAAGTTGTGCAAGGATTTCTTCCTATATTCAACCCTGGGTCCATTTTCCACAAAGTTCCCAGAACCACAAAGCTTCAAGTGCCTGAAGACATTGCCTCGGCAGTTCCTATTGCTTCTAAGGAGGCCTGGGTCTTAGAAATGCCAGACAAGTTGATATTGATCCTTTTTAAAAAGTTAGGTACAAAGGAAGTAGATCTGCCTGCCTCCTTTAGAAACGGGGTCAAATAACCAGTTGGAAATTTTTCGAAAGGTGTCACATTAAACTTTAATCATACCTACGTTTTTATGGAGCTTTTAACTTTGCAAATTGCTTTCACATGCATTATCTCATTTCACGTTCTGTTGCAATGAAACAGCATCCAGGTTTTAGGGCTGTACTGCAATGACACAAATATGAAAATGTGGATGGGGACACCTCACGAAAACTGATCATTACCATGTCGACCTGCCTGGCTTCGAGATCGAGTATGTCAAAGGGTTAATTAAGATCCTAGTAGCTGCTGGCGTTTCTCAGAGCCATTTCTCCTTTTTTGCTTTTTCAAGGAGAAAATGAGTTCCATCTTCTCTTTGTCTCCCTCCCGCACTTATTACTGATTTTCTTTTTTTCTTTCCTCAATCATTCGGCAGGTCAGCCCGACCCCGGGGTGCATCCGAGCCCTCATGAAGATGCTCTACTGCCCGTACTGCCGAGGTCTTCCCACCGTGAGACCTTGCAAGAACTACTGTCTCAACGTCATGAAGGGCTGCCTGGCCAATCAGGCTGATCTGGACACCGAATGGAATCTGTTCATAGGTAAGGGGCGTTCCCGCGGGGTGTGATGTCATTACGCCGACGTAGATCTCATTACGCCGACGTAGATATCCGATGGGGGTGGGGGCCTGCTGGGCGGCTCCGACGTTGCAATGACGTACAGAGACCAGGTGAATTCGATACAAAACCAGGAAAGAGCTTTTAGCGCATTTTTGACACGATTTTGCATTTGTTCTTCTTTTTTGTAAATCCAAAAAAATAAGACGCGCAGGAAGAAATCATGGTAGGTTGTGAAGGAGGGTCCTGTATCGCATTCGCTGTGTTGAATCCGCTGATCTCTCTGGCAAAGGGAAAGGCATCTTTGTTGAATTTCTGGGGCCTTTCCTGTGGAAAGGGACAAGTTAGGGGAAGGAAAAAAAAAAAAAACTCGTTAAAAACAAATCCACAGCACTGGTTCTTATTTGCATTACCTCATCGTAGTCACAGATATTAGTAAACAACTCCTTCCGTAAATGTCCGTGACGAAACGAGCTCGATATTTTTGCTAAAATATGCAGATTTCCTTCCTCATTCTGTGGAGGGGAACGCTTCGGGGGCGCACCAGGTCCAAAGAGCCTTGCGGTCTTGGGAAGGTAGGAGGGGAGAGGGTGGGGGAGATGCCGGCGCGCTCTGGGGAGGCGCGGCCCTCGTCGTGGGTTGCAGAAATCGCTCGGGGAGCCGCGCTGTCTGTCACAAGATATTTCCCAAATTGCTATCCAAGGATGAAAGGACACATTTTACGGGCAGGCTTCTCCCAGGAAAACCCAGAGGCCTTGAAAGAGTCAATGTGTTTTCTCCCCGCTCTAGCAAACGGCCTTCAAATAAAAGTCTTTCAACTGCCTTGGCTGGCAATTGCGCGGTGACGGGCGGAGTGGCGCTGCTCGCGACCTCTGTCGGCCGCGTCATTTATGCAGACCTCGAAACCAGAAGCGCGCCCGAGGCCTTCTGACATCTAAGATTCGGGTAGGGAGGGGGGGAAAGATCTAAGACGTGTTGGAATGGAGGGAAACCTAAGCCCCCTGTACGAAGATGTACTTAGGTGACAAGCCTTCGGCTTTGGCTGTGTCACCCACCGGCTAACGTGCTGTTATGCTTAGGAACGACAGAGGAAATGGCTTTGAAGTTTCAAAAAAAGATTGGAGAGTGGGTAGATTCAAATGGAACTCATCTCAGCAAAACCCCAGAAATCATTTCCGGGAGAATAAATTGAAATGCTGTTCTCTACTCCCTGTAGTGGGAGTATAAAATCTGTTTGCATGATCTTGGGTTACTTTATTTGAAAAATGAGGAAGTGTTTTTAAGAAGTTAATCATTAAGGTACCCTTCTAACTCAGACATGATATGATTCTTTGCTAAGATTTTGGACGGGAGTATGAATTGAAATATAAGAATAACTTGATCTTCTAGAATATATATTTAGATTAATTTTGGCAAAGACACTCCGACCAAATAATGCTAATCAAAAAGTACTCTCTCATCAAGAAATCTAAAAATATTTGCATATTTTAAAAACAGATTAAACCTTGTAGCATCCTACTTTGAGTCATACAGATTATTCATACTTTTTGGTTGAAACTACCTGAATTTATAGCACAGTTAAATTGTCTTTGCTTAGCCTGCACCTTATTGATGAAAGTGGGTGTGTGGATTTTGTTACTTAGAGCAGGACGTGATTAAGAATGAGGTTATAGGCTTTTAATTTATGAGAGCGACAGTGACTTCCTTTTGGCTTTTTCTCCTCAGTGCTGGTTGGCTATTTTAACATAAAACAAATCTTTATACTTTCAATCAGCTGGGTTTCCTGGTTGCCAGTTAGATGTGGAATTGAATGTCTGGAAAGCCATTTGATTTAAAAACTAAAATTTGAACCCACCGTGCATTGATTGTACTTTAATGAAAAGGGAACCTGGTGGTTAGCCCTCCATTAATATATCTTATACCCTATCTCATGGTTTTTTATTAGTGTTAGATATCAGTGAGAAAAATCTTTCTTCTTTCTTTCTTTCTTTCTTCTGGTTCTGCTATGGCACTGAGAATTGACCACCAACGCAGACTTTTGGAGCAAAATATATTCTTGCTAATACTTGTCCCAACAGGAAGTGTTAGTTCACAAGTTGATTACATAAATCAGTCAAATGTGTCAACTCTGTTTTCCACACATACGCATCTAAGATGACAGTGTCTCAGGGGGTTCATGAATGCATCAGAGAAGACCAGGAAGCAAGTCAGTGACCCAACAGCAATTATATCGAAAGCCCATTCTTTGGTTGGCATCTGTATGTATCTTTCTCTGTGGGCACCTTGGGCTTCTACCATCTTTTCATCAGTCCCCTTCCCTCCTGTTGCTGTGAGTCGTACGCACCATTTCTGTCCCCTACATTCATGCCCCAGCTTATACATTTTTATAGTGTTCTATTTTTAAATTATGTGTTCATTGAAAAGGTTAATAGCACCATGCAATGAACAGTCAGTAAAAGCAAGAACTGAACCGGTGGCACATTTTCATAATCTTTACCATGACACAAATTAGTTGCAAATGAGTTGTAATTGTTTTGAATTCAGTTGTTGTTGGATTTGTCAAAAGAAAGGCAATTCACAGACAAAGTGAAATGTCTTAAGCATTCAGCTAAAAACCCTAATGGCATTCCATTCACTTCTGAAGTTCTGTAGTTTGTCAATTTTCATTTCCTTGTGGTCCTAGAAATCAATCAGGAGTCTTCTTGGGAGGCATTTCCATAGTTTTTCTTGAGGACGTTTAATTCTGTGCCCCTGCCCAGAGTGGGTGTTCAAGAGATTTTTATCAACTAACTATTGTAGGAAAAAGAGCTTTAGATAAAGGGCTTTTTGGGTTTTTTTTTGAAAAGTTGCTCACAACTTTGAAGAAGATGCTTCTAGACTCATTTTAGAGAACATGAAAGTCTCAGTTTACTCAGTTCACCTTTGCCAGAACTGTTGGCTGCTTTCTAGAAGCAGGTGGGATTCCCCAGGATGGAGCCCAGCCCAGCCACAACTTGGGATGGGCGGGCTAGGCCACACCCCTGAGCTGGGAGGACCCCAGGGACCCAAGTGTGGGTGCAGTCTGCTCTCACTACCAGGCACGATGCAGGAAGAGAACAATGTAATTTGAGGCATTGACAGGCGCTGCTTGGGCGCTACCCCAGGTGTTGCTGTCAATTCATACTCAGCGGATTCCAGCCTAGCCTTTGAATGTTGCCTGAATGCAAAAGCATTTTCCCAGAAAACGTTTATGTAATTTAAAATTTCCTAAAAGGAAACTGTTTGTGGGCAGAACTCGTTTTCGGTCCTATCCTGTGGTTATTTTGAGTGTTTGGCATTGATATCAACACTCCACAGATAAGAGTTGTTCTGTTTGACAAGGGGCCATGGGGCAGATTGCACCCAGCTCAGGAGCGCAAAAGTTAAGGCCAAAATTACATTTACGTAGTGACCGTAAGTCTTGCGTCTACTTTAAAATCTAGGAGGTCGGGGGCAGCCCCCTCCAAACTTCTGGTAGCTTCTAAGACTTTATAGACTGTGAAAACCAGAGAAAGGAAGAAAAGGATGTGGGGAGGGAAATGCTGATGAGACCAAAGGCAGGCATTCTGTTTGTTCTGTAACATTTTTTTGTTTTTTTATCACTAAAGTATTGGAGGATGCTTACTAATGCAAATATAAGACTAGCATCCCTATCATTCCATTAAAGTAAGACCTGAAGATGTTCCTATCTGGAAAAAAATTTCCCCTAGGGTAAAAAATGTATGTGTCTAGCTTCTTACTCAATTGAGTACACTTCTTACCCTAGGGGAACTTAATGCAGGACAATGAGTTACAGTCAACTAAGATAAAGTGTTAGGAAAATAGAAGCACAGATGCTAAGTATCTATGGAGCTGGGGAACTTAATCTAGACGAGAGTGTCAGGGAAGCCCTACCTTGGGAGATCTAGAACAGTAAAGAAGACTGTATTGAATTAACATTGTTAGACATAATTGCTGTTGGGTTAGCCATGACATCTAGTATTGCTGGAACACCTTGGAGGCCCGAAATAGTCACACGTTCCCTGTGACAATTTCAGTAGATCTAGTGTGACCTGACAGTGATTCATAAATACTTATGTGATTTGGGTTTTTTTGAACTTCTTATGAACAAGTCTCACCACTACCACTGTCACTGACTTGAAAAGATTTAGAGAATTTGTGTTTATTTTCCTCAAGAAAAGTTTCAGTTCCTTGATCTATAGCTGTCCTCCAATAGAAAAAGAAGAAGGAGAAGTAGAAAAGCAAGGAAGGAGGGAAAAAGAAAAGCCAGCAAAGCAGCTTTTATTTTTAGTTTAGGCCTTAAGCACTCATAGTCCAGACAAGTCTGTGGTATCAAACTTTCTGGGCTTCCTCCTTTCAAACTAGCCAGTTGTTGAGTCTAAGACAGCCCAAAGACAGAAACCGGCATGAGAGCCTCAAACATGAAGTCCTGGGTGGGCACTACACCTGTGCCTGGCCAAGAGCCCCTGCTCTGGGTCTCCCCCATTCATCTCCTGAGATTCAGGAAGACAACACGTGTTTACTGAGTGCCCGCCGCAGGCGTTGTTCTGGTCTCATCATGAGGCTAGAGCCCACGAGGGCCTGCCTGCTGAGAAGAGAGCTCCCTGTGCGTTCTCGGATGGAATCAATGACACAGCTAGACAGAGAAATGGAAAGGAATGTCGTACAAGGCTGCTTTATGTCACTTCGTAGGTCTACTCTTTTAATGGAAGTATGACTAATTCAGTAATTTAAAAAACACATATCCCTGTTGTTAATGGACTCGTGAGTGCAGGGATGGCAGAAACAAATCAGATAATGAACCCGGTTCCTTCATTGTGACAGCTGCTGTCAAGTTGTAAATTAGAGCCAGATGCCAGGAAGCTGTGGTAGGTCAAATGACTAGTTCCGTGTGATAAGTGGCCATTTCTGGGCACATACTACTTTATTAGGACCTGAGTTGTTTGTCTTCAAGGTATTTAGTATAGTCACAACTTGGTGTTTGCGTGTGTTGCTAGATAAATATTTAGTGTTCCTAGTAAATAAACTTGAGTTCTCTTTTTATAAACTACCCAGGACTGTACGATGTTGCATTTCAGCAGGATATAAAATAAACACAAAGAACTACTTCAAACATTTGTATAAGATGCTCCTCTTTCAAAGACTCTCTGTAGCATGAAATTCTATAATGTAAATCTGGTCTTTTCCTGACAAAGAATTCCATAGTAAATATGATATGACTCTAGCTGATAGATCCCGAAATGCCATGTTTTAAAAACCTCTAGACCCAAAACATAGAAAATAATTTCCTTTCAGCTGAAAAAAAAAAAAAAAAGAAAAAACTAAGTATTATATTTAGCAGCAAGCTTCAAGGCTTCTTGGTCTCCGCCTTGTATCAGACAAGAGCCTATTCATTAATATAGTCTAGAAACACAACTCTTAAATTGGGGAACAAAAGCCAAAGCAATTATTTCAGAATCTGATCTCATCGTTAGCTACAGAACTTGCTTTTGCCCTTGTGCATTCCTAAAAGCACCAAGAGAGATTTAAAAAAAGAAAAGAAGTTATTTTCTATCAGTTGAACTCTAACCCCGCCCCACTCCCTGTCTTCCTTTTATGCTCATTGATTCAGTATTTCTCTTTTCTCATGGACATTTATCATATGCTGTGTTCTCTCTGTAATGCTAGCAGAATGCACAAGCAGTACTAGCTACTCAGCGAGCGGGAAAAAAAAGTAAAGAAAGCAAGAAAGAAAGCAGTTGGCTGGTACCCAGCAGCCTTTTAAGAGCTACATTTGCTATCAATTTCTTAAGTTTAGAGAATGGGTTACTTCTGAACTCTGCATATGTGAAAGTATTTTTATATGGTGCCGTCGGGTTAATGCCTGAAGGATGGTATAATGTCAGAGGCTGTTCAGCAAACACAGAAACAGGCGTTTCCTCACCTCTGAGCACTTACTAATGTTCATCTTGAGGCAACAACTGAAGGGATTCGTGGGACTGAGATTCCTGGTCTGCATCAGGCAGATTTTCTCATGGATCAAAGTAGGCAAAGCACATCAATTTTAAAAGTATTTGGTGTAATAGACAAGTAGTCATTCAAGGGTGCATGTGGATTTCCTTTGCTCCCAGTGCCAAGTCTTGTACGAATATCCGGTTCCCACATATTCAACTCCTATTCAGTTTATAATGACTGATGACTGCAAGTATGATATTCTGAACTAAACTTTCAAGTTGGAATCCATGGTGCTATCAATGATCACACCAACCAATGGCCTGTAACAAGGCATGCCTATTTTTGCAAGTAGAACATTCCTCAGGATGCAAGATACTCCATTTATGATAGGAAGTTCACTGAAATTCCTCTTATGCCTTATTAAGCACTTCCGTTTCTATGAGAACCAGCAACAGAAGGATTTAGTTTACCAGGAGAAAGCAGACCATATCACAAATGATGAGAATTGCCTTTGTGCCAGGGATTTTTTATTCTAATTTCCACTTTAGTGTCAGCATTTTCTATAGGTAAATGGTTTAATTTGATAATTATATCCAAAGGACCTTGTTTTTAATGATGGACATATGATTTTAATAAATTGTGATTGTTTTCACTATTATGTCTCAACTTTAAGCTAAAACACAGGATGTCTGGCTTTTGGCATGCCCAGAATAAAATATTTGATGATTCCTTAGAATGGAATTACATGAATTCCAAAAGTCCCAGAAACCCAAGTGAGATTCACACACTATGATCATTAGTTTGATGACTTTTTTAGCAGTTTCAATCCCAGGAAATAAAAGTAGCATGAGGTAGAAGAAATTGTTGTGTTGTAGAAACCAAAAAATGAGAAATATAAACAGAGCTAGATAAGTGGCTTGTTAACGAAAGCATTCAACTATGTGTCTATTCACAAATGGCAAACTTGTAACAAGTCCCAGAACTACCATAACCAAAAAGTCTTTCATACAGTGACTGATTTAATAGAGTGAAGGAAAGAGGTAACTTCTGAGGAGTTTAGATCGCTGTAAAAGTCCTGATTAGCAGCCAAAGTGAAAATCTTTATTTTTAACCCAAATAATAAATCCTGTGTCATGTTGCAGTGTTCAGTTAAACGTCCTAATAATACTAATATTGGGCACCTGGGTGGTTCAGATGGTTAAGCATCTGCCTTCGGCTCAGGTCATGATCCCAAGGTCTTGGGTTGGAGCCCTGCATCAGGCTCCTTGCTAAGCAGGGAGTGGTCTACTTCTCCCTCTTCTTTTGCACCCACGCCCCCTCCCCCACTCATGTGCTCTCTTTTTCTCTCAGTATCTTTCAAATAAAAAATAAAAGTATTTAAAATAAAAAAATACTAGTGTTAATAAGGTAGATTTCTTTTCCTGTAAACATAACATTTACCTTTATGTATGTATGTGTAATTAAGTATACATATGTATCTATCCGCAGATAGATGGCTCTTCCAGTTGCTCTGAAAGCTTCTTTAATTCATGATTGTCTCAGGAGTAGAATTGCTCCTGATCATGTTTTTACATTTGAGTCATTTTTGAAATTAGTTTTAATTTTCCTCAGGCTTGTTTCTACAACAATTATAGGGACTTTTAGAATCTTATTATCTTCATCTTTTTGTCTTTGTGGCTTGTTTATTATCAAAAACCCTCCAAGGAACCAGCAGTGGAAGCTAGGTTAGAAGAAATGGACCCATGAATTATTCTGATGGTTAAAGGCATGTTTCCATTGGTTACTGTGGAGGGGAAATAGATATAAATGTCCTTGGGAGTAATTTAAACTTTGAGAACCTTCATGATATATGAAAACTTTGAGCTTATAATTCATTTAAAAATATCATGCCTACAGATACTTGGTAAGGTAGCCAGGAGAGAATTTAAATTAAAATAGAGCATGAAATATTCCTTGTCCTTCAAATAACAGCTTATATATAAATCCCACATAAAAAAAGATATGTCCTCAATTTTTTTTCTTTGCATGGATTTAAATAATTTGCTACACTAAGGATGTTCTTTATTATAACCTCCGAAGAAGTGAAAATTGCAAAAAGAAATGAAAACAAGTCACTGAATATATGACATCACGCCAAGAAGGGATGTATCTCTATGTATCACATTTTTATTCTCCAGGGTTCTGGATCTTCTAGAAAGGTAACACTGATAATTAAGTGTCAAAAAAGTCAGTCAGTATCATCTACTAAAATCTCAATGCTTAGGAAATGAACCAAAATAATGAGAAGCCTAAGAATACTGTCCAATGGCTATGAATAAGTTAGTGGATGTGAGACCTTGGGCTGTAACAAGTATCGCCAGAGCTGATGTGGTTTTCAGATTGACTCAATCAGAAACTGACTCTGCCCTATCTCAGCCCTGCATCTATCTCTCTTGTAGTTTCCCACGAGCTTGAAGGTTTTCCTCTCAGGGAAGCAGGACCATGGTTCCATAAGAGGATTCACTGACTTCAGGAGGAAGCGTACTCTCAAAATCTGTAACCATCAACTGCCAGTGGAGACTGTTTGGAGCCCTTGATATTATCACTTGTGCTTGTGTCTCCATGGTTTCCCAAATTCAATGTTTGTTAGATTAGTTCCTTATTTTTAAAATAGTTTAGTGTTCCGAACTCCTCAGTGTTGTGTTGACATAGTAATAGAAATATATTCTATAGTCTACAATCTTTGGGTAATACCCAATCAGATGGGGGAACTGAAATTGTCAATAGTCCTAAGAATGTTAGGACTAATTCTACAAATACCAATACTCAGTGCATTTTGAGGGTACGGATCATGCATAGGAGCTGACTTCTAGAAGGTCATTCCATAAAATGAAATACATATATCCCTTCATTAATCAGCCTTGTAGTATTTTTAATTGAATTACTATGTCTACTGAGTAAAGTATTTGGCAATTTCTTGGTGACCCAATTTAATATGTGTCTAGTACTGCCTTTAGCGATTGAAGATTCAGATATGTGTTTCCTGAGGTCCATCAGAGAATGTTTGAATGTGTCTAGCTACTCACTTACAATCATGGTATCCAAATTCTAAAACCATGAGAGAGTTGTAAGAAACTGTTCTCTGTGGTTCTGAGTTCCATCTGGAGAACATTGCATCCGCGGCGATAATGGCTAACAGTGATTGGATGCTTGCTTTACACCAGGCATTATTGCAATCACCTTATACTTTTTTTTTAAGATTTTATTTATTCATTTGACAGATAGAGATAACAAGTATGCAGAGAGGCAGGCAGAGAGAGAAGGGGTTGGGGGGAGCGGGCTCCCTGCTCAGCAGAGAGCCCAATGCGGGACTTGATCCTAGGACCCTGGGATCATGACCTGAGCCAAAGGCAGAGGCTTCAACCCACTGAGCCACCCAGGCACCCCATGTAATCACCTTATACTTTTAATCCTTAAAACAATCCTATGAAATAGGATTATTTTGATTCCCATTGTGCAGATGGAAAAACTGAGACCAGATAAGTGACGTGTCCAACGCTGTACAATTTGTAAATTGCCATGCCAGGATTTGGCTTTAGAGCCCAGATTCTTAACCATGCATAAATTAATTCCCACTAAGTCTTTAGGAAGTGACCCTTAGTCTCTGGCTACATGGATTGATGGGGTTATATTGGGAGAAATAGAGTATTGCAGCACTAATAGAGTGCAGCACTAATAGAGTACTGCAGATCTAATAGAATCTTCTGTAATGGTGGGAGTGTTCGGTGTCTATATTGTCCAAGATAGTAGCCACTAGCCACATGTGGCTATTGAGCACTTGAAATATATCTAGTGAGTTTTAAAAAGCTGAGTTTTTACTTTATTTAATTTTAAGTAATCTAAATTTAGTCACTGGTAGCCATTGAGCATCTAATATGTGGCTAGTGTTTCTGAGAAGCTAAATTTTTCATTTATTTTTAATTAGTGTACACTTTAATCACTATATAATATGGTTAGCAGCTACTGTATTGGACACTGCATTAAACACCCAAAATATCCATGACATGGCTCAGCATCTGAATATGTCTAGCTATCTTCAAAAGTTATTTATTTAGGTGCCTTTTTGGTGCTTAAATCTAGACTGTGCATATGGTAGACGTAAAAGAAAGAAGCACTTTACTGCCTGATCCTGGGAAATTAATAATTTTCCAAAGAGATTAAATGTGTATTTTCAAAGTGGGAGTTTGGTTAAGTGAATACAACACAGTTAAGAGCAGTAGTCCTTGAATTACTGCCTGAGTTCAAATCCTGATTTCACCATTTATTTTTTTGTTTAAATTCTATTGGCCAACATACAGTACATCTTTAGTTTTTGATGTAGTGTTCAATGATTCATTAGTTGCATATAGCACCCAGTGTCCATCTTTTTTTTTAAGATTTTATTTATTTATTTGATAGAGATCACAAGTAGGCAGAGAGGCAGGCAGAGAGAAAGGAGGAAGCAGGCTCTCCGTGGCACAGAGAGCCCGATGTGGGGCTCGATCCCAGGACCCTGGGATCACGACCCGAGCCGAAGGCAGAGGCTTTAACCCACTGAGCCACCCAGGCGCTCCCCCCCCAGTGTCCATTTTAATGTCTATCATCCTGTTATCCCATTCCCCCCACCACCTCCCTTTCTTTTTTTTTTTAAGATCTTATTTATTTATTTGACAGACAGAGATCACAAGTAGGCAGAGAGACAGGCAGAGAGAGGAGGGAGCAGGCTCCCTGCTGAGCAGAGAGCCTGAAGTGGGTCTCGATCCTAGGCCTCTGAGATCATGACCTGAGCCAAAGGCAGAGGCTTAACCCACTGAGCCACCCAGGCGCCCCACCACCTCCCTTTCTGCAACCCTCAGTTTGTAACCATTCATTACCTATGTGTTACTTGGGGAACATTATTTAACCCTCATAAATCTCACTTTCTCATCAACAAACTGGAAATAATATGATCTACCTCTTAGCATTGGGTGGATTAAACTAGATAATGCATCTTAATCTGAGAGGTTGAGATATGTCCACAGAGATAACACTGAAGGAGATGCACCATGGTTCCTTTTTCAGGTAAATAGCCTGTGAAGGTATGAAGAAAATAGGAAGTAGAAAGCAGTGGCACCTGGGGGGCTCAGTCTGTTAAGCATCTGACTCTTGGTTTCAGCTCAGGTCATGATCTCAGGGCCCTGAGATTGAGCCCTGCATCAGGATCTGTGCTCAGTGTGGAGTCTGCCTGTCGCTCTCCCTCTGCTCTTCCTCCTGCTCATTCTCTCTCTCTCTCTTTCTCTCTCTCTCTCATAAATAAGTAAAATCTTTAAAGAAAAATAGCAAAGAAAGTAGAAAGTGGGGGGAACAACATCCAGGACCAGAAACATACCAAAGAAATGACAAGGGTGAGCTAAAAACCACGGGACACTGGCCAGAGGAGAGGTAATCAGTAAGGACCGAAGGTATGAGATTAGAGGAAGTGCATTTCATCAACTAGCTTGTTCTTATCCCTGCTCTACATTTGCCTAAATTTCTGGGAGAGGAGACTCATCCCAGTAGAAATCAACTTGCCCTTGCTCAAGTGAATAAGCACTTGGTGAGACCAGGTTGGGAAAAGAGTATTGTGTAAATTAGAATAAACATGATGTGTTCAGCAACTTCTGAGGAGAACAGACTGAAAGAAAGTTCTTGCTGTTGTGTCCTGGGAGGTAAGATTGGTTAGAATTAGACTTTACAGTTTGAAAGGCCAAATAGTTGACTTTCTCTTGTCTTGTAGGCAATGGCAAGTCACAGGTATCCTCTCATTCAGAGATGAGTGGGATCTAAGTGGCAATCTGGCAGCCAAGTAAAGAATGAATTATAGTGGTAAAATGACTAGTTATAGAGACTGGAGTCTCAGCATGGAAGGAGAAAAGGAGGAGAGAGGAAAACAGCACTTACATCAGAGTTGGAAATAAAGATTTATAGGACTTCATGCCTCAATATCAGTGACTAGGTGTAGAGGGCAAGAAAAGAAACACAAAGATATGACTTAGATGAGCACACATAAGGAAGATGGCACTGTCAGGAAACACGGAAGCTAGTTCGGGATATGGTGAACATCGGTTTCCTCAATCTGCTTATGGTTTATTGGATTTGAGAAACAGTGGTACCAAAAAATGGAAATATACAACTGGATGCTGAAAATAGTAGTGTTCTAGAGTAGTGTTCACAAAACAGGAGCTGGGGATGCCAAGAACCATTGGAGGGTTTCCACAGCCCAAATGGTTCAGTGGCCAACTTTCCTAATCAGCTCCAACAGATTGTGCCAGAATCCTCTCTCCTGGGTACCACACGGGTGCCTGCATGTTCCTTCCCTGTGAAATTCTACTGCCTTCCCCTCTAAATGTTAAATATTTAACAGAGCTCATCAATATGTATTCTCTGAATGAGCCTATATCTATAATCCCCAACCTCTGTAATTAAGTGTAGTTAGAATGTCAACTGTACAAATATGAGGATGCTTAACATAATGAATCAGTGGAGACAGGCCCAGACTGCTCCCCCAAATATATTTTCTCAAGATTCAGGAACTCCTGGATGGTCATATTTATCATGCACATTGACATCTTATAATTGCAGTCAATCCAAGAGGAAACTTATTTTCTATTGGCTTTGGCTTTTGCAATCCTCAGTGCATGAAATCTAGGATTATTTTGTTCATTTCTGGCCACTGCCAAGTTCTGAATTTCAAGTTGAGGCATGAAATTTGTTAATTTTATTAAAAAAAACTTGCCCCAGGGTATTCATTTTCTTCACTGGTGAGAATGTCATGTATCAGAAAGCAGCCCCGACTTCATTGCCTGCCTTGTGGCACAACGTCTCCAATGACAACTTCACGTGTGAGGACCAGTGTAATCTATTCATTGGTTTCTGAACGTGGAACCCACCCCCTAAGGAGCAAGACAAACGTATACGACCCAGCTTTTGCAATGCAACATTGCAAGGAGCAATGAGATTTTTTTTTTTAATCCCATAGTGCCGAGTTACTGATTTAAGAATGCCCTAAAGTATAAATTATTTCTCTACGCCTCTGTGGTGACTTTTGTCAAATGCCTTCTGCTTAGCCCATTAAAGGTGAAAACCATGAAATATTATTTGGTTTGTAACCCAAGAAAATGCCCTAAAACCACCTGTCCCTCTTTGAAAAGCTGCCAGAACAAAGTGAGAAGAAAGGTCGAACTTGAGAACAATAATTTAAGGTTGCTGCATGTGGCTCTGATCAAAGGTTGAGCCCATGGGCTGCATTCAGGCTTCCAGTCTTTTCGGGAGAATTTACATTTATTTTTCTTAACCCACTTGGGAATCCTGGCTTTTGAGATCAACATTTCAAATTGTTTAATAGTGGCCATACAACACTTTAAAAAATAAAATCTGACAGTGAATTGTGTTGAATAGTTATTGCATTTCCTTTGAATTCCATTTGGAGAAGTTAGTTTCAGGACACGTTTAATTTCCATGTGGAATTGGTAGATATTAAATTCCATTTCTCCTGAGTGCCTCAGGATTTTTAAAAAATTGCTTTAATTCTGCCGTGCTATGCATCGATTCTTATCCATTTGATCTGTGATCACGGGGCATCAGATTGCTTGTGTTCATCACACACTTGTTAAATCAACCTTTAAATTGTAAGACAAGAACAGTTTAATTTAAAGCTGCACCCGCACATTTTTTTAAGGCGCACAAGTTAATAGTTTGGAAATGCAAAATGATAAAGAATAAGCCTCAATCGACAAAATGATTAAAAGATAAATTTCAAATTCTTTCATCAGAAATTTCTGACCTGGTAGGGAAACAGCCCCTTGAGAGCTACTGTGGTATTTTAGGAAGGAGCCCGTGATCCTCTCTGATAAATCTGTGTCTGTTTTATACAGAAAAACCACAGTAATCTGTGCTAATTGAGAGAATAAGGCCACCAACATCAAATTATTGCCTGCTGGAAGGCATTCTGAGACTTCTTCTAAGGTTTAAGTTTGACTTTTTACTGAGTACCTTTTGTTTGCCAAGTAATATCATATATGATGTTTTATGCTTAAGAATGAGTTGTGATTAGTATGTAGTTTTTGCTTACAGTGTTCCTTTATGTCATGCAAATATCTTAAGATTCTCCCAAACATACACAATCTTTTTGTTGAACATTTGAAGAGATACTTGTAGCCAAGCCCTGACCTGAATGAATAAAATTTAATTAAAGGCTACTTACTTACCAATGGCTTAATATATTTTATATATATATATATGCATATATATATATGTGCATTAAACTTGACATACAGATTTTGTATCCAGAGGATTATGATAAAGAAATAGTGTTACAAACAGTTAATCACCAATCTTGATCTGCTTGAAATCAAATAGCATATTAATGCTTATTTGAAATAATTTCTGACTTATGTAGAAAAGTTGCAAAACTAGTACAGAGTCTACATACACTACCCTTTACTCCGCTTATCTTAATGTTAACAACATACCTACATAAGCGTAATACAACAATCAAAACCAGGAAATTAACATCGACACAATGTTATTAATAGAGTATAGGCCTTATTCTAATTTTGCTAGTTTATCGTTTTCCTATTTCAAGATCCAGTCCAGGATCCCACATGCATTTTTATGTTTTATCTCCTTGGTCTCCTTCAGTCTGACAGTTTCTCAATTTATCTTATCTTTTATGACCTTTACACTTTTGATGAGGACTAGTCAGTTGTTCTGCAGAATGGTTTTCAATTTGGATTTGTCTAATGTTCTCTCATGATCAGATCAAGGCTATGCATTGAGCGAGAATATTCCAGAAATGATGCGGTGTCCTTCTTATGTATCATGTTGGAGTGTACACTGCAGCATCTGCCGAGTTTTTCCACTGTGAAGTTACCATTTTATTCCTTCTATGGATAATACATATTTCAGAGGAGACACTTGAAATCTGTGCTAATATCTTGCTTTTCCTCACACTTTTGGCCACTGATGAGACTTTCACATCCATGGGAGGATCTTGCATGCCTGCCTATTACTGTAGCATTTGCAAAAGGGCAATCTTATATTTCTCTCTTCCTTCTCTATGTATTAACTGGAATCTTTCCAAAAATTGGACTTTTTTTTTCTCCCAACTATTTATTCAATTATTTTTTTTATCAGTATGAACTCGTGGATATTTATTTTAGTCTATGGGTGTAATCCAATGGTATTATTTTCTTTGTTGCTTAAATTGTTCTAGTTTGTATATTAGGATCTCCTTACAGTTGGATCCTGTATTGTTCTGGTGTGCTCCCCATCCTTTTTCAGGGGTTTCTTTATTAGTGCCATCACAAGTTATCCCATAATCTTACCTTATTTTCCTTATTCCAGTCCTGGAATCAATCTCTTCTCTAAGGAGCACTCAGTCCTTATTGAAGGATGATATTAGAAACCAAGATCTGGACACTGGATGTGCACATTGCTGCTGGAGTGTCACTGCTATTAAAGCCTTTCTGGGGCACCTGGGTGGCTCAGTCACTTGGGCTTCTGACTCTTGATAGCAGCTCAAGTCATGATCTCAGGGTCACGGGATCAAGCCCTGCATCAGGCTCTGTCCTCAGTCTGTTTGTTGTGCCTCTTCTCTCTCTCTCTCTCTCTCATATAAATGGGTAAATAAAATCTTTTAAAAAATAAAAAAAAACCTTTCTTTGTGCAGAGCTAGAAGATATATATATAGAGAGAATATATATAGAGAGAATATACATATACACATATATACATACTCTATTCTGTACTCTCTGTCTCTCCCTCTCTCTCTCTATATATATACTCTATTCCACACATATGCATTTTTGCATATGTTTATTTATTTTTTATGTTTATTTATTTGTCTATGTCTCTATCTCCCTGCTCACGATAGATATATATGCTGGAGTTCATACTGATTGCTGTTCAACACCACAAAGATCATTCTAGCTTCTTTTTTTCTTTGTCACTTCTGTCTCCAACAGGGAGAAACCTGGCTTTCATGATCTTCAATATGTTAATACATTTGCCTAGCCCTAGTATATACCTAAGTTAGAGTTCCTAAGTCATAACTCTTTAAGAAACATCCCTACCAGCTAGAGTACAGTATTTGTATACAGTTCTTTTTGTCTTTACAGGATCCAGTCAAAATTCCGTTTTTCAAAATTAGATTCTTTTCTTCTCTCTGTTCCTGAAAGTGATCTTATTATTTATTGGTCACAGAATGAGGTTAACTTGCTATAGTTTGTACTTCATGTGTTTTCTTCCACATCATTTCTTTTAATTCTTTCATTATTTGGGGGTAGAATGTGAAAGCCTACTGTAGTTTAAGTCCCAAAACTATACACCAAATTTATATTCTGAAAAGTGTCTATACTGATGCACAGCCGCCCCCCCTTCTTCCCATCCTAGTCCCACCCACCATTTGCAGATTGATCAATCCACTTGATTACTGATTTATCTTTTCTGTGCATCTTTTGCATGAACGAGTAGACACCTGTGTGTTTTCTTGTATTCCCCCTTCCTCCTGCGTGAAGGATGGCATCCTATACTCTTTTACACATGCTGTTTTTACATAACTGTGAAGTCATTCCAGATCAGCCCGTAGACACCATCTTCCTTTTCTGCAGCTGCATAGCACTCCCTTGTCTGGAAATACCTTTTGCTATTGCAAGTGATGCTACAATGATTAACTTAGTGCATCTGCGTTTTTGGAGGTGTGTCTCCTGGGCAGATTTCTCGAAGTGGGATTGGGAGTCGAAATGTGAATGCATATGTGGTTTGATTAGATATTGCCATTTTCCTCCTAAAGGTTTGTTTGTACCAATTTGCATTCCCACTTGCCACTGGTGTGACTGTTTCTTTCCCTGTAGCCTCACCAACAGAATGTGTTGTCATACTTTTTATTTTTGTCAGACTGATAGATAAGGAATTCTATCAAATTATTTTTACTATCAAATTATTTTAATTTAATTCTTCTCTTATCATTTTGATATTAACAGGATAAATTAACAACCTTTTCACTCTTCATGAGTATCACATGAGAATTTTTTGTTTGTTACTATATTCTTAAGATAACTCAAAAAACATCCTAATAGGTTAAATATGAGTGAGATATATGATAACTGATGAATAAATACAACAGATTTATTCTTTAATATATATTTTTTTAATGTTAGGAAAACATTTGTATTGTTCTCTGAACTCTCATAATGTATCTGGGCTTCATCACAAATGATTTCCTGTAGTAGAATTCTGAGAAATAAGTATGAACATATGAAGAGGACTGTAATTACTGCAATTATGGAAAAGTAATTTACTGGCTTTATAAATTCAACAGATTTCAAATAGAGTGGCTAGGCCATAAAAAGAGAGGAGGATATTGAAAATAAATATTTTGGGAGCTAGAAAATTGCTGGTTAAATACACATACCAAACGTAAATGCTTTGTTAACATTTACATAATTTAGTTTATTAAAACTGAAAAGCATCAGTTTTTTTTTTTTAACCTAAAAAATCAAATAGATGCTAAGATGGTCAAGTGTTTGCAGACATCATTCTTCCTCTTGTCCATCTGGTAGATATGAGACACCTAAGAAGAGAAGTTTCATTTTGTGGTAATTGGATTAAAATTAGGCAAAAAACAGCACAAACAAACAAAACACTTGCATAATTCTTCTCAAAGTTACAAATTCTTCTTAAAGTTACCTTTAAAAGAGGTAGGGAACAGAAAAGAGGGGAAAGGTCATGGACCTTCTTTCAAAAGAGACCTCAGGTATAACCCCAACTTGGCCACTAGTTAGTTGTGTAGTAACCTACAGGTCTTATGCTAAAACTAGGTGGTTTTCCAGGAAAAGAGCCCTATCATGAAATATGTCCTCTACCATCACTGCTCCCATCTGTTCTAGCAAAAACCTCCAGTAGTAGGCCCTGTAAAGTTCTGAAGAGGATGTCTATAACATTAACTATGGTATTAAAAACAGTAAGTTCTTGGAGCACCTGGGTGGCTTAGTGGGTTAAAGCCTCTGCCTTCGGCTCAGGTCATGATCTCAGGGTCCCAGGATTGAGCCCCTCCGGCTCTCTGCTCAGCAGGGAGCCTGCTTCCTCCTCTCTCTCTCTCTCTCTCTCTGCCTGCCTCTTTTCCCACTTGTGATCTCTGTCAAATAAATAAATAAAATATTTAAAAAAAATAAAAACAATAAGTTCTTTTGTGTTTTCCAAAATCACTGAAACAGTTCTAAAAGACAGATGAAATTATTGTCCCCATTTTAGAAAGCAGGAAAATGAAACTCAGAGCAAGATCATGCTGCCATTAAGTGGTGAAGCCAGGGTTCCATGCCAGGTTTGTCCAAAGCAAAGCCCATGTTTTAACCTAGAGGCTACAGTTTCCCTCCACCCAGCTCTATGCTCCACCCAGAGGGCTGCCAAAGAAAATAGATCAGCTGTGAACCACAGACCTAGCCTAATGGCTCTCCAGATCCCATCCATGGCAATAACAGGGAATGCACGTTTTTTTCTTTCTTTTTTTTTTTTGTTCTTGATAAAAAAATAACATTCTAAATTGTTGCACACTGCTCACTCATTCATTCATCTTGAATAAGATGTTTTTCTGAATTCTAACACTGAATCCTGGGCCATTTTGCTTTGAATGTTTATAGAATTGTTTTTACAAAATGATATTCTATACTCTTACCGGCCATTATGTCTCATAAGACATTGAAGTCTTACGAGAATCCTATGAGTTGAAGTCACCATTGAACTTCCTGTGGAGATGCCCTGGAGAGATGCACTCCACCATATCCTACAGGATCCCTTTGACCTGACTCGGAACAGAGTCAAGAAAAACTAGTTCCCAAGCAACTAGCTTGATTTAATATCGTGGAAAATGTAAGTACTGTGAACAGAAATGTTTCCCAGATTCCTTTGACCTGTTGACTGTCAGAAGGCAGCCCACTGTTACTCCATATAACATGAAATTTTATTACTGTACCTTCTCCCTGGAGTCCTCTCATTTTTAACTTTTTTGAATTTCTCTTCCATTTCTGTTCTTTTCCTGTGTGTCTGTCTATATGCCATATAAGTCCAGTTTTCAATGAGGTTAAATTTAAATAAACTTGCTCTACATGGCCCTGGGGGAGTTACTTAAGATTTCTGTTCTTAGTCTCATTCGTTTTAAGGTGCTTGCCTTTCTCAGTTGTTGGAACTTAAAGTAGTGTGTGTAAAATATATAACATAATACAACTTTGAGATAAACAGAAATGACACATAGCCACCCCTGAGAAGTTTAGGGATTGTACTTGTTAGAAACAAGTTTAAAGGTGAGAAAGGAAATTAAAATCTGTAGTAGTATGGGAGATAATATAACTCTTAATTATATTATCAGTAGTTTTATATTAATCTGATGCTCCTCTAATGTCATTGATTCGAATACTATTAATGATTGCAGAAGTCTAATTAGGAGCTCAAGTACTAGTTCCTATATTTCTGAGCACCCAATAGGTACATCTAGGTACACTATTGAATATTTTTCAAATGTAGTGTTATTCTGGTGTACCTGGGTGGCTCAGTGGGTTAAAGCCTCTGCCTTCAGCTCAGGTCATGATCTCAGGGTCCTGGGATCGAGCCCCGAATCAGGCTCTCTGCTCAGCAGGGAGCCTGCTTCCTCCTCTCTCTCTGCCTGCCTCTCTGCCTGCTTGTGATCTCTGTCTGTCAAATAAATAAATAAAATCTTTTAAAAAAATGTAGTGTGACTCTTGGATAATGACAAGGGATGATAAAACGAGGAAACAATACTACGAATTGCCCAAAACCACAAATTGCCAAATGACAAACCAGCAACTGAGTATTACCAAAATATTTGAATACATTACTCTTCCCAGTGTTCCCAGATACAGGTGAATGGAACACGGCAGGACCTCGGCCTGTCAATCCATACCAGTTTTTTGAACTCACTGAGTACAGAACAGCTCACCACCCCGAATCAGGGATCCCCTTTTCCCTTTCTATTCAGCATCCTTTTGTCTTCTTTCTCAGGAAGGGCCAAGAACTGATGAAAGCAGGATCCCCTGGTCTTCTTTCACTTGCAAAGCCAAAAAGTAGCGTGGAAGAGAAAAGTATGTAAAAAACTTCCGAGGATCTTAAGTGATTCCTCTAACACAAATAATATACAATGTGCTTAGGAATGATTTGAGTTGAGAAATTTCAGTTTAAATTTGTAAATATTGCCGGACACATGCCGGTGTAGTAACTATAAATACTATTATAATAATTTTTGTAAAAACCCTGTTTTGCAAGGTGTGAATGACCTTTGCCAAACAATTTAATCAGCGTTATTCGAAAGGCTCTTTAAATTATCATACCAGATGTTAGTAAAATATAAACCCTGCATTTGCAGGGAACATTTTGTTAACTGACATTTCTTCATCGAATTCTCAAGTCCAGAGAGTAACTGAGCTTCTGAGTTTTCATCTTTGGCCAAATCACAGCATGTGACTCCAGATTCACAATCGGTGGATAATCCCCAAATTTAGCGGAAGCATTTTTTAAATAAATATTTATTTCACAATTTATTTCAAACACAAAGTAACACTGCTGGGAAAATGTCAAACTTTATGTCTGGAAAAAGTACGCAATTTGTTTTTTTGTTTGTTTGTTTGTTTGTTGTTGTCATTTGGTTAGACTTACCTGTAGGAAAAGAAGAAAGATACAAGAGCTGTGTAAAAGGAGACTATTAATGAGTGCAGAAAGGAAAAGATGGGAGCCTTTCCACACCTTCAGGCCTAAGAATGTGCAAAGGGCCTGTGACCAGAAAACAGATAGTATTGAATACAAGAATGAAGGGTTATAAATATATTTTGGCAGTCATGGGAAGAGCTGTAAGAATGAAATGGTGGTGTCAAAAATGGCAGTTGATTAAGAAATGGCATTGATTTTTCCAAAGAACTAGAGGCATAGAAATTAGAAACCAGGATAAATGATGTCGGTGTTGGGTAACACAGGAAAGGCCTGACTTGCAAGTGAAAGGAAAGAAAGGAAGTAAGTTTCAGATGAGCAGTGAGTGCCTTTTGCTTCCTCTCTGAGGAATATTAACCCGTCAGCTTCCAAATTAATCATTACTTTATTAAAGTTTCTTTAGCCATTTCCTCTATACCTGGCACTAGGGTAGATGCTGTGGGACCAAGGGGGGGAAAAAAAAAAAGGAAAAGAGAAATCCTAGTACCAGGGACCTTAAAGCCTTGTGAGCAGCTAGATGAACAGTGCCAACCCCGGTGTCTCCCAGGAGAATATACCTGAGCCTGCAGCAGGTTGTAGGGCTGGGCAGAGAGTAACAGGGAGAAAGTGGTGAGTGTGTCTTTAAAATACCCCTGACTTGTCCCCTGCAGCTGTCACCTTCCAACCCTGGGCCCCACAGTCCTTAGACTGCTTCTTGTTCTGTACTTCTGGGTGGATATACTCCCTTGTGTTCTTGTGTTCTCTGCCCCTGTCTGGCCACTACATCATAGCACGTATGTACGAGTATACATGGAATGTGTCAGCATTGTGGTGTCCCCCCAGTTGACCCTAGTAGAGTGCTCTCCAGATTGTGGACTGATGAATTCATAGTTACGAGCAATAATTTACTGATTTAACAGGGTCTTGTGTGGATTGAGGAAATCAAAGACACCTGTGATAAGGACACACAATTTGCATGTGACTGGGTTGTGGCTGAGCAGACAAGGCTGTGAGACCCACTTAGCTCTTTTCCACACACAGGCCTCCTCACTGTTTCTCTTCCCACAGATTTCCACAGGGGAGCTTCCCTCACTCTATTAAGGTTTCCATTTCAAATATACCTTCTCAGTGAGATTGTTCCTTCTTATTGGCTTAAAACTGTAACCGTTCTTCCTGCCAACCATTCATATTCTGCTTCTCTCCTTAATTCATCAGTGTGTTTTACTGATCCATTTGGGTATTTTGGGTCCATTTCACCAATGATGACACTTTGTCTGTTTGGTTTTGCTCTATCCCCAGTTCCATTCCCAGCAACAACTCCTGCTATTCAGTAGGTGCTCGATAGTTGTTAAATTGATTATGAATAACAGAGTGTCATTAGCTTCTGCTTTCTCCTCCATATTGTGGATTTAATAACACTTGACCTGTCTATGTCACAGGTTATTGATAATCAGATGAAATTATAGATGCATGTGTGAAAACTCTGTAGTGCTTTTTCATGATAATAGTAGCAGTGTAATCATTAATAGCAGTATTATCATTATCTTCAACATCACTACAACTTTCTTATTTTTTTAAGATTTTACTTATTTATTTGACAGGTAGAGATCACAGGTAGGCAGAGAGGCAGGCAGAGAGTGGGGGGAAGCAGGCTCCCTGCTGAGCAGAGAGCCCGATGTGGGGCTCCATCCCAGGACCCTGAGATCATGACCTGAGCCGAAGGCAGAGGCTTTAACCCACTGAGCCGCTCAGGCGCCCCTCACTATAACTTTCCAATCTCACTGATGTCCTGTGAGGTTTCTAGCTGTTTCTAGCTGGCATAGCATGTTGTTTGAGAAGACGCCACCATCACATGATGAGACTTTCACTAGCACAAGCTAATCTGTTAAGGAGGCGAGGTAATGTGCACCAACTTGAAATCACTGTGCCTGTTGAGTTGCCTCCTGGAACAAAGGCTAAACCCCCAAGATGGCCTTCAGAAAGCAATGATTGGAAACGACTGGGTGGCTCAGTCAGTTAAGCATCTGCCTTTGGCTCAGGTCATGATCCTAGTGTCCTGGGATCGAGCCCAACATCTGGCTCTGTGCTTGGCGGGAAGCCTGCTTCTCCCTCTCCCACTCCTCCTGCTTGCGCTCCCTCTCTCGCTGTGTCTCTTTCATCAAATAAATAAATAAAATCTTAAAAAAAAAAGGAAAGAAAGAAAGAATGAATGAATAAAAGCAATGACTGGGGACACCTTGGTGGCTCAGTTGGTTAAGCCTCTGCCTTCAGCTCAAGTAATGATCTCAGGGTCCTGGGATCAAGTGCTGCACTGGACTCCTTGCTCAGCAGGGAGCCTACTTCTCCCTCTGCCTGCCCCTCCCCCGGCTTGTTCTCTCTTTCTCTGACAAATAAATAAAATCTTTAAAAGAAAGAAAGAAGGAAGAAAGGAAGGAAGGAAGGGAAGAAGGAGGGAGTGAGAGAGGGAAGGAAGGAAGGAAGAAAGGGAAGGAGGGAAGGAAGGAAGGAAGGAAGGAAAAACAATGATTGTCTTCTCTCTTCATCCATTCAGGGAGACAGGCCAGGAAGAACCAGTGTCAGTTTGCAACCAACACCACAAATGGCATTCATAACCTAGCTGGTAGTTTTGTAAATATATCCTACTGGCCACATGCTGAGCCCAGTAAATCTAATGTCCCTAGTAGATAATCCACTCCAAGTACTGTCCTTATTGACTGAGGGTGGGAAATATTTATTTCATTAGCATATGTAAGTTCTGACCCAAACAGGTGGTATATTGGTCATCTAGATTTAGGCCTGCTCTCTCAAGGACTTAGAACCCTGTAATGGAGTATTACTGGATTGGTCACTCTGCCTCAATAATTAGGTCTTAATAAGCTGTTTACCCTTGATAAATAGGATTGTTGGAACCACCATGCTTATTGTGGACTAATGAGGTTGAAGTGTCAAGTTTTCTAATACAATCTTAGCACAACACAATTTTTTAAACCTACCCATTATCTGCCCTTTAAAAAGCCACCACAAACATATCTTACTTCAAGTAGCATGCCTTGCAAACCCAGTTTGTAAAAGTTAAGGCATTTCAACAGAGTGGTAGTTCACTTTGCATTATGCGCTATATATTTTATTTCAGAATTCACTTATCCACATGTATCCACATGCAACTAGGCATACCCTATTATCATTTTTTGCATTTTGTCTATGGAAGTCCCTGAGCTTGGTTTGTTTCCCCAAGATGAAGAGCACTTTACAAAAATAGATGTTTGTTTACAAATTCCGTATGGCTAGAGACAGCCAAACATGTGTATAAAGTGTAATAGGCATACTTAAAGGAAAATATAAGAAGTTGTTCTTGAAAGAATTCATAACAATTATATGAAATTAAAGGCCTCTTATTTAGAAAGCATAACTTTTTTTTTTTTTTAAGACACGAGTCTTGCAGACTCCATGCCAAATTCAACATAGGTTCAAAGAGATTTTCACCCCAGCCTTCAGTTCCACTGCATAAATTTGGAGCTGAAAGTAATGTAAGCTATAGAAACAACTTTCAGTGAATTTTAGAAATTTTTAAAAGTTTTTTATTTCTCATGAAAGACCTCAGAAACACCATTAATCATATAAAAGGTTTTTTGATTCAACATTACTTCATAGCTATCTAGTGAGCACCCTAGCTGGAGTTCTACCAGGTAAGGCAGTGTGAATAAAAACATGAATAAAGAAGGTCTTTGTACACCAAGCTCCCAGTATAGGGAGAGAGATGCATAGTATCTCTGAGTCATGTTAATCTTGCTAAAATCCAGCTACACGTGTTGAAAATGCTAGGGAAAAACAGATGTGAGTGATTAATGTTACCTAGATAAGGGCAAAGAAGGCTCATCATAGGAAGTGATATTTGAGCTGGGTCTTAAAATACGAAAAGAAATTGACCAGACATTCAGCCCAGGTCAGCGTTAGGAGGGGAAGGTACAGCAAGACCAAAGAAATGATGTGATAAAGGTATGTGGCTGATCTAAAGAACAGTCTAACTAAACTGTGGAGCACATAGCGGGGTTGGCAGGTTTGAGGAAGGAGAGGAAATGCCTCAAGGTGTGATTATTGAAGGATTGACTCAGGCCAGGTTATGAACTACCTCATATGCTATGCTATGGAGTTGATGTATTTATGCTGTGGACATTCCCATTTATGCTACAGGACTGGGAAATGATTAATTGTACTCAAACTATATCAAGCCCAGTGCCTCTCCTTTAAAACTCTAATGGGGGCGCTAGGTGGCTTAGTCGTTCAGCATCTGCCTTGGGCTCAGGTCACGATCCCAAGGTCCTGGTATCAAGCACCGAGTCAGGCTCCCTGCTCAGCGGAAAGCCTGCTTCTCCCTCTCCCACTCCCCCTGCTTTTGTTTCCTCTATTCCTGTGTTTCCTCAATTCCTCTCACTTGCTATATACCTCAGGGCCTGCTCAACACAGTTCAACCATAAGTGCACCCTGATTTGTACAGAGTATTTCTTTTTATTTAGGTCATTCTTTGCCATGTCAAGCTCTTCCAAACCTACGTTTGAGATTCTTGGAGGCAGGTTTAAGCCAAGCAATTAATTATGTTAGTCTTCATCGCCTCACCAAAGCTAAGGTCACAAGCCCCCTTGCTAAGGGTTCTCCAGCAAACCTCTGCCCCCAGGGGTCTCTGGCTCTGTGGACTCTCAGGAAATCCTTAAGGAAAGCCAAGGTGGAAGCTCCCCCACCTGCACCAGCTTTTCCGCCCCTTCACCACCACAGCAGTGCTGCTCTTCACACGACTCACTCTCCCTCACGTGGCATCTTACACACACAGCTGCCTTAGACTGCCGTCACATCATCTCCCATTTTTGCAGCGCCCAGCATCTACCAAATAAGCATGTCACAAGGGTTTTAAGGGACCTTAAAATCAGCGACTTCATTTTCAGAGAGAATGACTGTCATGGATAGTTGACAGAATTCCTGCATCTTCACTGTCGAAGCGTTGGAAACTGTGCAGAAGCTAAATGTTTTTGCCACGCCGTAGAGTTAAATTCTGGAACTACTTTCAGGGGATATGTGACTAGTGTTTTCAACCCCACTTCCTGAATTGGGATTCCAGAAGTTCCCTAATATTTCTTTTTAAAGCTCACGAATTAACATAGGCAACTTTGATAAATAGCTCAAGGAGAATACCTCTAGAGTAGGAAGTTAGCAGAATGGAGACTACGGTTGTCACATTCTGTGTAGAATGGGATGCTTTTGGGTTGTTGAGAAACCAAAGGTAATAACTGTTTAAATGATGTTTTAGAATTGTACCACATCCTTATGGGTGTTACCCAGCAGATGCACCAGAGACTCTGAGGAAGAAATAAAAGGTGGAGAGAACCAGGATCGTGTGTAAATCTGGCCACATGTCCAGTTAGCCCAGGACAGCCCCTGTTGCCCCAGCGTAGTTACAAATAGACCTCCTTTTGCTTTCAGACGTGTTTCAGTTTGGACAATAAATGATATGCTCACTCCACCTGTATTTGACTCCTGGGCTATAAGAGCCCATTTCCCATGTAGCTGATACTTGAGGGAACATTGAAATACTTTTTTTTTTTCCCCCAGAAAGACCAAGAGGAAAGGAAAACCAAGTAGCTTTCTCGGTGTTATACTAATACATCAACCAAAAATAATTCCTTATTTCAGAGACTCAGATACTTATATTTAGAAAATCTACCTAGCTTAATTAGGCATGTTAATAGTCCATAAAAAAGAAGTCTTAGCCACAATAAGTGGTCACATTTTTTCAAATAGGTTCAGAAAAACTAATGTGGTCAGACTATGCCTTGGTGAGAAAGATGCTAAGTTAGAGGGACATGAACATCCTTTTAAGACGCCTGGGTGGCTCAGTTGGTTAAGCGGCTGCCTTCGGCTCAGGTCATGATCCCAGTGTCCTGGGATCGAGTCCCACATCAGGCTCCTTGCTCAGCAGTGAGTCTGCTTCTCCCTCTGCCTGTGCCTGCCACTCTGTCTGCCTGTGCTCGCTCCTATGTGCTCTCTCTCTATCTGACAAATAAATAAATAAAATCTTAAAAAAAAAAAAATAGAAAGGGTGAAAAGTCCTAGAAGTCATCTTTTGTAGTTTCTTCTAATTCTTTGCTCACCAGATGACATTCTGAGTCCTGCTATGAATTTTTAGGTCCAATGATCAAAAGAAGAGGGAATATCAACAAAGAAGCTGAGCCTTACACTCTCTGTGGAGGAATACCTCCACTGTCAGTCTTACTTTTAAAATTGTCATTTTGGTGTATACATCAGCCCATATGGTTGTGTTTGGAACCAGTCTCAGTGGGGGTGACCACTTGCCACTGAGCCCAGCCCCTGTGCCAGCAAACCCAATGGGAGAACCAGAACCAATGGCAAACCCATTTAGGTCAGTGGATCTTAAGCTTCGGGGAGGTTTGACCCAAAGCATTGGGTGCTACCTCTGGGACTTCTAATTCAGTTTGTCTGGTGTGGGAAAGGTACATTCTAATAAGTCCGCAAGTGCTCCTTATGCTGGGCCATACTTTAATAACCGCTCATACAAATAATCCCACCTTCTGATAGCTCTTGGCAGCCAGCTGCTGGCCTCCCCAGAGCCTTGGTCTACCTTTACTCCTGTTTGGAACCCCAGCAATCAGCTTACCTGCCTTCAAACCTGTCTTACAGAAAAAAAAGCGTTCAGAATAGTGCATCTAATCCACACACATGGCTCACAAAACCAATTGTGGCATCATTTGTACTTTGTCAGAATGCATTTACCATGTGGGTAAGGAGACCCATGGGAAATTCACAGAATTTCTTATATTCATGTCTCAGGGTAAATCACAGGGGAGTGGTTTTGACTTTAAAGCAAGCACTTCTTGCACACTCTATTTTAGAGAGCTGTGGAGTTTAAAACCTGATCCATCTTTTACCGTCTAAACACACTCACGGGCGTACACATGCATGCACGTGGACATTGGCACACGTACACACAAAATTCATATTCCAAAGTACGAAGATGATTAGAAAGTGAAACTCACCATATATTTCTTTTTTTTAATTTAAGCTTTATTTAAACATATAATGTAACCCCACCACCCTCTCCCAACCCCTCTCCCCCCCACCCCCCTCAGTTTGTTTTATGACATTAAGAGTCTCTTTTGGTTTGCCACCATATATTTCTAAAGGTTTCTATAATTCAAGTCATAGGCTAGCTTTATGCCTTTTTTATACATTTGGATATTGTTATCTGATGTGGGCAGAAAGTCGCCAGTCTTCCCACTGCTCACTTTTGCCTAGGTGCCTGGGAAAGCAGCCTCTGAGTGATGATAATGAGGGAGCGAGAAGCAGCCCTAACAAAATCATGAGGGTCCGTTTCAGGAAGGGTCATCTCAACTCACATACAGAGTGCTTTAGTTAAAACTGAGTGAAGCAGTTAGGTACTTTACATGTATTAGCTACAATTCCATGTTAACAGGAGTAAGAATAATATTATAATCTCTAGTCACAAGCAAAAAAAGGAGGAAAAAAACAAAAGTAGCAATCATCAAGAATAGAACTGGCCCAAAATCTTGTTCACCAAAAGATTAGAGAAAATCATTCTAAAAATGCCCCCCAGTTTTTAAAATTTAAATTTAAATTAATGAAATGCAACTTGATAGTTTACTTAATTTGGGGGTCTTCTGACCTAATCCTAACCTAAAGCTTTTTTTTTTTTTTCCATTTTAAAATTTCTTTTTCATTTTTTAAAGTTAACATATAATGTATTATTTGTTCAGGGGTATAAGTCTGTGAATCATCAGGCTTACACACTTCACAACACTCACCATAGCACATACCCTCCCCAATGTCCATCACCCAGCCACCCCATCCCTCCCACCCCATCTCTCCCACCCCCTCCCCTCCAGCAACCCTCAGTTTGTTTCCTGAGATTAAGAGTCTCTTATGGTTTATCTCCCTCTCTGGTTTTGTCTTGTTTCATTTTTCCTTCCCTTCCCCTATGATCCTCTGTGACCTAAAGCTTTTTTGACTGAAAAGAAAAAGTTTATGGATTGAAGATAGATTTGTCACTTAACTATTATTTTCTGTTATATTCTATCAGTAAACCAAATTAACATGTGTGCATTAGCAAAGAACAGTTGTCACTTGGATTCTCAGCAGAAATTGTTGTATTCAAATACTTTTCTTTGATTTATTTATTTGACAGAGCACAAGCAGGGGAAGAAGCAGGCAGAGGAAGAAGGAGAAGCAGGTTCTATGCTGAGCAGGGAGCCTGATGTGGGACTCGATTCCAGGATCCTGGGATCATGACCTGAGCCAAAGGCAGATACTTAACTGACTGAGCCACCCAGGTGCCCCCAAATACATTTTTTAAAGCTTGGGATTTGACTGATTCTCCAGTAAACCTCGTCCATTTGGTTTAACTAGTTTTGGATCATGGATCCCTTTGAGAAGTCTTTGAAAACTAGCCACCCTCTCCCTAGAAAAATAAAAGTGACTGCACAGACAGAATTTTGAAGATGCATCAGAGGGTCCTTCGATTCCCTAAAACCCACTGATGAGCTTCCAGCTGAGGGTCCTACCTGGGGTTACGAGAAGAGAGCTGAACTTGAAGTAGTCCTGTCCTGACACCTTTCTGATCACAGCACTGAGCCAAGCAGGTATCTGACCCCAGCCAAGACACACCTTCTTTTGGCTTCCTCATCAGTCAAGAGGAGTTGGGCCAGGGGACTGGGTTGGTCCCTCATCTCCAAATATGTGATCATCAGTCATCTGTGATGAATCCTCAAGGCTAGTTCTCTTCCTTTTATTTGTTCCTTCTTACCCATAGCTACTTCTGGAGTTTTAGACCCATATCCCTTATGATTCTCCCTAACCCCTTTCTTTAATTAAAGGAAACTCTTCTTTCTGTCATTTCCTCACTCCATCACTTTCTTCTCGCTATATAAGGCCCAACTTTTGATATAGGGTATTTTAAAGGAAGAAGGGGCAACGCCCAACTCCACAGTGGCCACACTCACCTGAATGTAGGTCAGCTTGGTTTTTATAGACTTTCTTGCTTCAAACTTCCATAGGAGAAGATGGGTGGAAAGGTAACAGCATTCAACAGAAGTTAGCTTCTGTTAACTGAGGATTCTATAAATATGTCACTTATATTTTGTGAAGCTTTTCTATTATGCTATATATTTTTTTAAGATTTTATTTATTTATTTGACAGACAGAGATCACAAGCAGGCAGAGAGGCAGGCAGAGAGAGAGGAGGAAGCAGGCTCCCCGCTGAGCAGAGAGCCTGATGCGGGGCTTGATCCCAGGACCCTGGGATCATGACCTGAGCTGAAGACAGAGGCTCTAACCCATTGAACCACTCAGGTGCCCCTATGCTATAATTTTTAAAATGCATGTTTTAATATTGCTTCTTAAGGACTGAAAAATGCAAACAAGGTTTTGATAGAAAAAGCTAAATTTACTGTAGAAAAGATAAAAGAAACAGTGGCAAAGTAGTGACAGGGAAGAGAACTCTCTGGGGACACATTGGGGCACTGGGAGTGGGGTTAGGGTTACAACTTAAAGCAGCCTATCCTAAGTAATACTTTTCAAGAATGTTCTAAAGCCTTTTCAAAATTCTGACATTACTTACTCCCTTTGTATGCTCCTGTCTTTTGCTGATATTTGTGCTATAGCTCTTAGTACATTGTTTGCAACTACTAGTTTTTTTCTCCTGTCTCTACCAAGAAAGTATGAATTCCTCCACAGATGCCCCCACATTATCCTTTTAATTTCAAGAATGGGTATTTAGGAGATACTCCAAATATTGCTAGTAATATTTACTGTAGTATCCCTCTAATTATTACTGGTCATGTAATAAGAGGAACGGAGAAATAGCTCAATAAACTTTTCTACAGTGATCTTCCATCTGCTCTATCCACTGACAAATCACAAAAGCCTAGAACAATGCTTGGCATATGGTGCTCTCTTACAAAGTATATTAATAATAAATATATTAATTCCTATATATGTGAATGAGTATATATATATTTGAGAACATATTAGAGAGTTACTCAGAAATTAATAAAAGTGAACATATAATTAAGAAACTTTGTGATCAAATTCAGTGCACATGGAGAATATCACATTGAAAATATATTAACGGGTAATTATGTTCCATTACAGACAAGGCCCTGAAAAGTGATAGTTTGTCCCTTCTGAGCAAATCTCTGAGGATTCTCACAGGCCCAGGGAGGGAGAGGATGAAGTCAGTGTCTGAGAATCTGGAAGAAGCATATCAAATTTTAACAGTATAATCTAGTTAAGATAAACAAATCTCCTATAGTTCTTATAATTATTCTCATGAGTGGTAGATGTATATTTAATTACTGAGAAATTCACAAGAGGTACTAATGATCAATATTGGAAAAACCATTAGTCCAATGATAATTTCTCCCATAACACTTAAATCCAATCTGTGTGGTCATGTAGTTAGAACATAACAAATGTCTTCTAAGTCAGCAGTTCTTTGCACTTTCATCCAAAGACATTATTCTTGATGAGACAGAACAATCAAAAGAGAAATGGCCATTGCCTGTTCTGGATGTCATTAGCATTACCTGAAATGTCAGTAATGGGAAAAAGATGCTTATCGTAGGAAGTGGAGATGCAATGGGGGTGGGGGTTAAGGTGGTAGGAAAAGAAAAAATGAAACAAGATGGGATCGGGAGGGAGACAAACCAAAAGAGACTCTTAATGTCATAAAACAAACTGAGGGGGGTGCGGGGGGAGAGGGGTTGGGAGAGGGTGGTGGGGTTACATTATATGTTTAAATAAAAAAGCTTAAATTTAAAATTTAAAAAAAAGCAGTAGTATAAGAAAAAAAAAAAGATGCTTATGGTTCTCTTGTCATCTTATTATGTTGTAATCTTCTGTCATGACCACTCATAGTTACATCCGTAGGATGGATGAAACAAAGGTATTAGATTGGCTTGTCAGAGTTCTTTTAAAAATCTATTCCCTTTTGCCATTTGCACTTGGCATTGTCAAAATTTTTGTTTGCCATTTGAAAAATAAACTCTGTATAACCTAATTAATAGAATTTAGAAGTTGGTCATGTTCAAGTTAGTAGCATTGTTGTCAATAAAATGATTGGAGAAAAGAATGTCCTATTCGGGAAGTATGGGTCAAAGGCCAGCTTATTTTTGCTTAAAAGAATAATACGATACATAGATTTTTAAAACATCCTCCATATTAGTTCTATGCAGTGATGAAAACATTCAGAATATTGAAACTTCTAACTGTATCTGAAGATCATTATCCAATGCCCACTGAGACTATTGCCACAGAGTCTAAATATTTGGCAATCTCAGTGGTTGATGTTGCAATATTAAGTAGGATTACGTTTTTCTGTGTCATTGGTTCATTTAAAATGGCAGGTAGCACCAAGGAGAGAATTACAGGGAAATAAAAAAGAGGAAGAACCTTCTAGAAAGGACACATCTATACTAGTAACTACCATGGTGAAGTATGTGCCATAATTCTACTACTGTTTCACACATGTGTAGTTTACTTGAAGGTTTTCTAATAAGTGTTTGAATGTGTGACTTTCAAAAGAAGCAGATTTAATGGATGAAAGAGAGTTGACAGTAACCAAGTGTTTCTAAGAGAGCATATGGTCTTAATCAAGAAAAGACCAGCAGAAATTAAACAGGACATCTGATAAAAGACAGAAGAGCATTCAAATGTATAGATTTAAAAAGAAAAGTGCTATATTCAAACCTACTATAGATTTATCTTGAGAATAAATTAATTTCATAACTGCACTCAGTATCTGAAACATACCCTCAGAGATTCTATTCATTACCGCTACCCCCAAAACTCTGGAAGTAGAACTTAATCAATATCATAAGCAACTCAAGAAAAAGACTTACTAAGAGTCCAGCTATTTCTTAAATGTCAGGAAAACAAATGTAGACTACTATTACAGAAAACATTTGCCTTTGGAGGAATTAAGAGCCTAATGCTGAAGACTTCCCCAAATCAAACTTAACTCATTTTAGAGAATCAGCAATTATATTCAGTTTATATGTGTGTATGTGTCTATGCACACACACACACACAATTTTATACGCTTAATCATGGAGTATTGGAACATAAATATTTAAGGTGGGGAAATCAAGATGATTTCTGGCCTCTATTTTCCCCATCTGGCAATGGAGACACCTAGTCCGGTGGAAATGTTCACTTACCTTCCAGCTGCTTATCTGCTAGGTAAGGATCATTCATTCATCCGTTCTACAAATATACATTAGTGTTTTTGAACTAATCCAAGCCAGTTTGGCTGTTAAGTGATTGTCAGGCTATTTGGCAGCTACCAGAAGTAAAATGTTTTGGAGGTTTTTAAGACCCATCCTGTATCCTAGCCCATCGGTGGTTACAGTCAAAGCCAGGAGCAGACCAAATTGTGACAGACTGTACTTAGTAACAAATAAGAATAAAAACATCACACAGCCTGTCCTTATAAGCCTGGGGTAGTCCTTCTTTCTGCTCTCAGGAGACTCCAGCAGGAGACGTGGCTCACTCCAAGTATATAGGGCACAATTTTGACTGCAGAACTGCCCAGCTCTTCATGGGATCAGGCAACAGAGATCCTCAGGAAGTGGCTTCTGCAGACCAGGAAATACACAATGGAAAGATGTGAGACTCAGGACCATGTCTCTTCAGACGCTTTTCATCCAGGCCACTGGTGACTCAATGGTGTTGCATTCTGCACACTTCACTCACCAGCAACAAAATGACTCAGAAAACCCATCTATGCTAATTAACCAACTCTCCTGTGTAGATTTCAGTAATGATGTTTGATGTGCTGAAGCAGCTACCTCTGGATATTGGTTCCTAATTAGGGAACTTCAAATACTAACTACTGTCTCTGGTTTGTAGATTGAAGATGAAAATTAATTTATACATATACACTGCACCATTTTTTAATTAAAGTACTAGATAAATATTAGACTCTCCTCGATGGCAGGAACAGCCCTGGGTCTGATGTGTACATGATGAGCAAAACAAGAAGGTAAACACTCAGGTTAATATAGAATTGAAATTTTCAGTGAGACTAATCAGTGTGGTGATGATCTCTGAGGCACTGAATGGGGATGACAGTTGAAGAAAAGGAACAAGGACTGATGAAAGCCAACTAGCCACTCTCACTGGCTGGTGAGTTTTCTTCTTCTGTTTCTCTTATTTTAGATGTTTGGGACACGGTGTTGGCAGGTGAAGCATATCAAGCAGTTGTGGGTCCAGATAAATTAGAATAAATGCAGACAAGTCCCCAAATGTGTGGTACTCAATACTTTCTTCAGCATTCCTTCAATCATGCTATTTCTATCTGAAGTCTGTGCTCCAAGGTATCTTTAGACTTTTCAGCTCAAGGTTTAGCCAACATTCTTGGCTCAGCCACAGTGTTCTCTTGATTAAAGTTTTAAAAGTGAAACCCAAAATAGCTTTATATTTTGTTTCTAGAGGTTTTTGTTATTGTTGTTGTTTTCTTTTTTTTTTTAAGGAGACGAAATCTCTTACTCAATTTAACTTGAAAGCTAAAATCAGGATTAGTATTAACATGTTCTCTTACACAATGATGCTTGTAGCCAGAGAAGTGTTTTTCTTATTTTCAGTAATTGGATACTGTTGTTTGGGCAAAACAACAGTTGCTGGTTGCAGATTAATGGACAGTGTTTCCCCATTTGTTTGTCTCAAAGGAGGGCCTACCTATGCAAAGAAAACGTGTTTTCTGCTCACCTTTCTTCTACCTTCTCCCTTCATTCTCCAGCTTACTACCCTCCACCTCCTCATCCTCTTCATCTTGGTGGAGTCTCTGAAGCATTACCTGTAATACCTCCTGTCAGCCTGTGGCTACAAGTATGACACTGGAAAAAGAGGGTTAAGGGGTGGGAATGAGTCCAAAACCAAACATGCATGTGTCCTGCTTTGTCTTTAGCTTCCCCCCTTACTCCCAACTGCTAAAGAAATCTGTAATCCTCGAGACCCATGCATGCATTTCTCCTGTATTGCTCTTCATCTTACCACCTCTTCCGAAACACAATCTCCCATCAAACCAACAAAAGAAATCTTGTAAACTTTTGTAAACTTTTCTTAAAAGTTTCCTTTTATTTGCTTGACTCACTTCCTTCTTTGGAATTATCCCTTTCTTCCTGAACAAAAAAAAAGAACAATCTGGACCTTCTGTTGATGGTTTTAAAACTTTGGAGGTAGAGGGGAGACATGCTTGTGTCTCCCATGAAGAAGGGCTGACTCGATGATTTGAACCTAACAGGTAACATGAAAACTTATCAATTAAAAATTGCTGCCCACCCTTCCTCCAATCCCTGCCCCATTGGTCCCAGTCATGGCACTTATCGCCTCCTCCTAGTCTCTATCATTTGTTTATTCCTTATTTTGAGTGTCCGTTATCTCTAGCTAGAGCTAACATGTTAGCTCCACAAGGGGAAGGATCCAGAACAGTGCCTGACACAGAGTAAGTGCTCAAGCAATATGTGCTGAATTGAAGCAGGGAGGACTCCTTCCTAAAATGAGTGTGAATGACTGACTGTCTCTGTTGTTTATGTCATGTGATCCATCAGGTCAGTAAAGATCCCCAAAATCGCAGCAGTCTGCAATAACCACCATATCCCAAAAGGATGAGAATATCTGTATTTCAGTAGGTGGCTTCACCATAGACACCCCAGGATGTTTGCACTTGTAGTAGAACTAGAAAAGCCAACAAGAAAGAAGAGTACAAAACCAAATCTGAACGCGCATCTGAAGACTGTCTTTGCTAATTGAGGCCTCAGAGATCATCATTCAACTAGGTGTCATCCTAAAATTATATTAAAGACTAATATTTAAGAGTAATACTATAGGCCAGTATCTTCCTGGGAGTGTAATTATATCATGCAAACTTTTTTTTTTTAATTTGGCAAACTTTCCAAATAAAATGAAGAAGTAGTTTCCTTTTGCAGAGGGCTGTTGAAAGTAATTGTACATGCAACACTTACAGAGTATTTTTTTTCATCTTGTAAGAGGATAATTTGCTAAACTTGATTAAAAATCAGACATTGAACTAGATCTATCTGAGATTGTTGAATATACTATTGAGTGACTTTAATCAAATTCAGCATTATTATCTTTTTATTTGCTTTTACTCTGCCTGCAGGTACAATAAAGTGAAAATATGTAAGCAATGGAGCATATTTATAATACTAGTCAGAGTGCCAGGTGGGTTGTAAAATAAATGTAATTGTTTTCAAAGATTGAACCAGATTAGCATGGATTAACACATTCATTTTGAAATCTATGGGAGCAAGTATGCTCAGCCTGCCTTCAAACAACCCTTGTTACTCTGTTTATATCCTATCTTACTACTACAAAATCACTACCCCATAAAACAGGGAGCACTTTAACTTCATTCATTTTCACATGAAAGAAATACAATTTATTAAACAAGACAAGAGAGCCGTTGTCTGCCATATTGAAGGCCAGATTTGCAGCGATTTGCACTCTGGCTTTCAGCAGATGAACAACAGTGACAGACAGGGAAGCCAGAATTGTGATGGCAATAAATATTCATAAGTGCACCTGCCCAAGGAGCAAAGGGAGGGTGTCCATGTTTGTGGCACATGGCTAGCCGAGGATGAATCAGGGTTCGACTGTCTGACACACACACACACACACTCAGAAGCCCTGGGCAGTGCCATGCTGGAATCTCTCATCCACAGGGAGTGGCATTACTGGGTGATTTTCCAGTGTCCTTGACTCGTGTGAAGTGAAAATCTTTCAGATATGCCCTGCTGGTGCCATTAACCCTCTTCTCTAGCCTTAAAATAAATCTCCTTGAGAAAGTGTGTTGTCAGTGTTGAATATCCAGCAGCGGAGATCAGCCCGGGGGGGGGGGGGTGACTTCTGATGCAATTTAGGACCCAAGGCTGACTACAGGAAACCTGCCCAATTTTAAGAGCAATCGGTCCTTGGTGAATTATACTTACTGAAGCTAAAAGAAATGTTTGTTGTATAGAGTCTCTGGAAAGGCTCGATGCTGGCAGACCTTGATCCTCTTACTCTAGCTTCAAGTATCCCTTGTTTTTACATAGAAGGACTAGAAACCATTCCTATATTTACTGTAGGGTTCTTGTCTACTGAGCAATGTAGAAACATCATGCAAGAAATGTCAGTTGGATTTCCTGAGCAACTGGTCGGTCTTCCAAACTAATCATATTCCATTTGTTTAGTTTTGGGCACTGGGAAACTTGGAGTAGCAAAATTTGTGTTTCCTATTTAGTAACTATGTGAGATCTTCCATTGAATTAACGTGTACTGCTTCTCCTGTGTTTTCATCCAAGTATCCCACCATTCTCCACTTGGCTTTTACTTTATTTATTTTGTGTATTTTTGTAAATGAGGCCAAGTCCTTTATGGAAGGAACACATTATCTAATGCATGCACAGCTCTACTGACCAATAAAATGGCCAGTAGTACAAAGAAGTCACTACAGTTATGGACGTTTGCATCATTAAGCTGAGGTTACTCATCCCCCCCATGGTGCAGTCAGAATCATAAATAATCTAACATCACCCAATGTAGTACCTGTCGGTAGGTATAGGTACAAACCATTTCTGCAATACTGAACATGATAGATTCCCTATGGTTGTTGGCCGCTACCTAAATCATTTCCTGGAATGCAATACTACCAATTTCACAATAGAAACAGGATAATGTCTCAGGATGTTTTCTTCTGGTTCTTAGTGAATTCTGGATGCTGTACGTGTGATCATATATCATTTCTCCCGTGCATCTGATTGCTGTGTGAGGCTTGGCGCGCCAGTGTCAGGCTTGTTTTCAATGATGTCATCGATTGCTCCCACAATGATTCCTTAGAAAGCCTTGACTTTCAGACCCTCACTGACTCTTCCAGCTTCCCAGAGCAATCACGGGTGAGATCTCTTCAAGAATGAAATAAATTCTCCCTTTCCAGCTGCCAGGAACAGCTCCCATGCTCAGCAAATGTAAAACTTGGTTTATTCTGAGGAAGCAGGTTCTGCACCATGTTTGGGAATCCCTGTGTGATCCAAACAGAGAGTTTTTCAACAGAACCCTTGGATGTTGTTGCAAGGGGAACGCTGTTATGTTTTTGCATACAGTTGTGCTTTGCCATGGTGTCAAATGTTAGGGGGGGAGGGAAACAATAGATTCTACTCCCTGAGACTATAAAAGTAGGAATTTTTAAAAACAGGGCTGTGAAATATTATCCTCCAGCCAAATTGCCTTGTTTGTGCTTTGATCTGCACTTGTTCGTCTGTCTACATTGGGTTGTTGACAGTGTCCTACTAAACATCAGATGTGTCCATGAAGTAACAACTATAGAAAGAAAAACCAGGATCTGTTTGTTCTTTCTCAAAGCTGTGACCCCTCCTCACAGCTCTTGTTTTCACGCTAAGAGAACAGATACTTACATCAGGAAAACACATTATTCAGAACTACGAGCAAAGAGAAATTGTTTTCTCTGGAGTCCTTAACTGCAGTTATATGAAATATGGATGAAAATATCCTCAAATTTCAGCATTTTAGTCACAGTTTGTTTATATCATTGTCTCATTTGCCTTTAATTCTTTCAAGAAAAGATGTTTCCACCAATTACTTTAGAGTTCTTGTGGTTGGAAGCATTTTCCTGCCAGAGTGACAACTTGCACAATGGAGAGCTGAGTACCTTGGTTGAATAATGCGAGTCATAGAATAGTGCCACCATTTTGTCCACTCCGTAGAGAGTTTGTTGCCTGGGGTGTGTAGATGGCGTTCAGGAGACCTGGTCTGAGCCTCAGACTGTGCTACCTCAACCAAATAATTTAGCTTCTCTGGACCACTTTTATTTCATATGTTACTGATGGAGTTACTGAGGTACTAAATTCTCTCTAAAGCCTTTTCTAAGCTCAAACTGGCTACAGCATTCACATTTCATCTACATAACACATACTTGCCTAGATTGATTGGCCTTTTAGCAAAAGCATTCCAAGTAACGAGCTTTGTTTATTTTTTTCTCGTTTAATCTCCTTTACCACTATCAGAACTTCTCCATCTCATTCCCATCCTAACATACCTGAGAAAGAATATACCCTCCCATCAAAGACATTTGCTCCCTTCCTTCACAGTGGGTGCAGCCTGGGAACTGGCCCAGGGGAGGGTCAGAATTTTGGTGAAGGAAGGGAATGTGTATTGAGTAAGTCCCCCACCTGACTCAGCTCATTAAGGATCCTGAACTGCACTGTTCATTATGAGTAACAAGGAAGCTTGTCCTTTGCAGATAATCAGGACTACTCTTGAATGTCTGAAGTGGTCCCACTCAAGTTTATTTCAAAGCCTCTAAAGCATCATTCTCAAAAGCCTGCCTGCCTCCCTAAAACCTTCTGATGCCATCATTCTTTGCTTGTACTGTTCAAAATCCATACTGAGCACTGGGTTAAAACTCCTAGGTCTATGGGATTAAGAGCTCCCCTATTTAGCATCCACCTTGCCATTCTTATGCTACCTACCCGAATGTCTGCTACAGAGTTGCATGTATAGTTCAGATGGATAATATTATAATTTATTTATCATCCCCTGAACATCCCAAGTACTCCTGGTGTCCTTAGATGTTCCCACTCTGCTAAGTATGTTCCTAAATGAATCTTTACTAGTAAGCATGATGTATTCCTCATTTACCTTATCATTAAGCATGGTTCTAAGACTTCACAAAAATGGCATCAGGGAATTTTAGCATTTTCACAAACTCATAAGTAAATATGGATTAAGTAATTTTCTTTAGAAACATGTCAACTTTTGATCTTTGTGCCTATTTTTTTGTGTGTGATGTGTCACCTCAATAGTAAATTTTCACATGGCTTTGAAGATGACACACTAATAAAACTCATGACATATGGCTCGCCCATTATTCCTCCACCAACCTACAATGGAAATGGAATAAAGGTCAGCCAGACTTTGCAGTGAGGAAACCAAGGCAGTGTGATCAGTATAAGCTATTAGCTCAGAGAGAAATGGGTTTAAAAAATGAACCCTAGCTTCTCTGTGCTCCATCTATGATTAGTGCATGCCTTACAACCCTGAGATGAAATCCATGATCAAGGCTAACTGATGAAAGCCACCATTTGCAAAATCTGATGGGAAATCTTGCATGGCATTCTTGTGTTAGGTGTAAAGATTAGTTTAAATGTCGTTCTTACACATGACAGAAATTATGTACAATTAAATGCATTTACTGCAGCAAACAATACTAAACAGTGCTATGATTTTGCTATTCTCTTATTTTCTGAGACTACTGTGTAAGTCCTTAACATTCACATATGTTACAAGCAGAAGGGCTGAATTTTGACCACCCAGCAAAGGTTCGTGCTCCTCATGATTTAAGAAACCTAAGTTATGGTCCTGGATCTGGATCTAATGCGAACCAGGCTTGTGACTTTAGGCAAATGATTTAACCTTATCACATCTCACCATCTCTTTGTATAGTTAAAATAGTGATATCCTATTTTGCGATCCTATTAATTTTTTTATTCAGTATCTATTGAGTGCCTACTATAAGAAAGCCACTGTTAGAAGTAAAATGAGCTCGGCTGAGCATCCTTTGATCTTCCTAGATATCCTGAATTACTCACTAAAATAACATTTACATTTTGATGAATCAGCAAAGGGTTAAACAATGCTAAGTGCTTGAGATATTTTATTAGGCTTTTTTGGGAAGCATAACTCCTTGTTATTCTTAACCTTTGTTATTTGCTTTTAATCTTATTCCCTACACATGATCAAGTCTGGTTTCTCGGACAGTGCTCAGTGAATTATAATAGACAGCATAAATTAATTTTGTGAATAAAATTTTATGAGACACTATATCAAATACTTCAGCAAAATCAAGATATATTATTATACCCATTGTAGATATTCATGGTCTAATCTTGTAATTATATTTTTTTAATTGGATTTGTACAGCCTTATTATCCAATTATTCACCCCATGCTGTTCATAGGTACGTAAATGTTTATAGCTGTGTTCCTTAATGTTGGTTGATTATATTTACTAGAAAGAATAATAGCAGAAGTAATTTCCATGATTGTTCTACTTTCTGTATTGTAGGTATATAATTTGGGTATACTTTTTCAATGCTCTGGTATTTTGTTAGATAATATAAATTAATAGAGCAATATAACATATAAAATTGACCCTTGAATGACATAAGGGGCACCAACCCTCCCTCCCACAACCCCCGGTGCCATTGAAAATCCATGGGTAACTTTTGACTCCCCCAGAACTTAACTACTAATAGCCTACTGTTGACCCAAAGCATTACTGATAACACAAAGTCAATTACCACACATTTTGTATGTTATATGTATCATATACTACATTCTTACTCTAAAGTGAGCTAGAGAAAAAAAATCCTATTAAAAATGGTAAGGAAAGGGGCACCTGGGTGGCTCAGTGGTTAAAGCCTCTGCCTTCAGCTCAGGTCATGGTCCCAGGGTCCTGGGATAGAGCCCTACATCAGGCTCTCTGCTCGGTGGGGAGCCTGTTTCCTCCTCTCTCTCTGACTGCCTCTCTGCCTACTTGTGATCTCTGTCTGTCAAATAAATAAATAAAATCTTTAAAAAAATCTTTAAAGAAATGGTAAGGAAAGGAAAATACATTTACAATACTGTACTGTGTTTATTGGGAAAAAAATCCACATATAAATGGATAAGTGGTTTCATGCAGTTCAAAGCCCTGTTGTTGAAAGGTCAACTGTACTCCTTCTTTTTTCTTTCCCAGTGCAGAAGTTTGGGTAATATTAAGCAATCATTTGGGGCTGAAGTGCCTTTAGCATGCAACTTTTAATAAAAGGAACATTTTTAAGTGTAACTCCATCTAAATATGATTTTTTCTTCACTGGGTCAGTTCTCTGGGATCCTAGGAGATAGTGAAGCTCAGTAAAGGACCCTGAGGAGCATATGAGCAAGTCAGCATTCACTCATGAAGATCTTTTGAGTGTCTGTCTACACTGTGCCTTGCACTGTAGAAACCAGAGGTGAATATGACAGCTCCCTTTCTGCAAGGAGCTCACAGTTTTATTTAACTACTGACCACTTTTCCTTTATAATGTGCGTGTAAAAGCTAAGTTTCTAGATGTAAATATTAATTTTTCTTCCGGAAAAGCTACCTGGGATAAACATGGGATACCTTTTAGACGGTTCCAGCTAGCATCCTTGTATGAACTACGACTCGATAGTTTTCATATTCTCAGGCTATATGTTTGGGGGTATGTTGGTGGTCATCAAAACATTAATCCCACTGGTTTTCTTCACTTTCAAAATATTTCGAAGCATAATGTGAATTAAGGTATAACCTCTTAGATAGTAAGTTAGGCCACTAGACTTGCTTTGTAACTAGTGAGGAGTATACTGTACAAGAGACAAATTCCTCTTAATTGAAAAAATATCTCCTACTCAAATTTCTGAGTTGTCAAGGACGGATTAAGATAGCGCGGTGAATGTGTAATATATAATAACTGATTGTATATCAAATTGGAACGTAGAGAACTTTTGTAATAATTTAATAAAATTGAGGGCTAGAATTTTGTTTAACTACTAAGGAAAAGGAGCTCTGTTGAACCAAATATACTTGCCCCGAGAGCTGTGAAAGAATGAGCACTAAATCCATATCCCCCCCTTCCCCGATACTCTTTTTTTTTTTTTTAATGAGATTTTGTTTATTTATTTGACAGAGATGACAAGTAGGCAGAGAAGCAGGCAGAGACAGAGAGAGGAAGGGAAGCAGGCTCCCCGCTGAGCAGAGCCAGATGCGGGGCTTGATCCCAGGACCCTGGAATCATGACCTGAGCCAAAGGCAGAGGCTTTAACCCACTGAGCCACCCAGGCGCCCCCCCCATGCTCTTTTTAATACGCCTTATTCTACTACCAAAACTGTGAAGGAGAGTCATAGAACACAGATGTATTGCTCTAGCTCTGTCCACATCTGTACCATCAATATATTGTGTCCATATTTGCCATCTGTACATTCTCATAATGACTGAAAATGAAGCAGATAACCTGTTTGTGGCTGAGAAATGCGAGATGAGAGTACGTTTCTGTGTTGGCAACAGTAGATATGAATCAGTAGCACCCAAATGGTCAAAAGGATGGAAACAGAGCGCACACAATTCTCTGGTTTTCCAGCCATAGCCAAAGAGTAGGATTACATGTGGGGATATATGTAAATGTAGAGAACAAAGATTATCTAACTTTACCTCAGACGTACCACAGTGTTCAGTTCCATGGAAGAAAAATAAGTATTTGTGTGTTCCCCAGCAATAACCATTTCTAAAAGAGGGACGCTGATTAACAAAAATAAGACCTAATCATCTTCTAATCATTTTTAAAAGCTCTGATCTTTCTAAATGCAAAGGAAACTCAAATGATACAGTTTTTACCTGGGTATTTTTGTTTGGGGCTTTTTTTGTTTGTTTGTTTTTTTCTTTTAACTGCTTAAAAATGGTTTTATTTCATCAGATGGTAGATATAGTGATTAAAATATTAATTGTAACTAATAATTAAAAAGGATAATTGTTCTTCTTATTAGCTGGTAAAGGACCTGGAAACTGTGCCACGTGAGGTACTAGTAAAGTATTTAAAGATATTTTTAGCAAAGTGAAACCTAGAAGGAGAAACTATGGGATAACTCAGTGTTGAATACGTACAGTCCATCTTTTTTGGTGGAATTTGATTTATTCTCTGAGGACATTACAGAAAGACATATTTTGAATTAACATAAAGAACAAATTTCTAACCTTTCTAAGAGTCTGCAAGTGATGTGAGTACTAATGACACAGGGTTTCTGCCCCTAAAAGTTTCAAACAGAGGTTAACCTTTTCTGGATGATTCTGCAGCAGTTGTTCGAACCAGATGACCTCTAGTCCCTTTTCAACAGTGAATGTGTAACCCTGCTAAGACATTATTGGGCAATTATGCCAATTTGGAGTACAAAGGAAGTCTAAAAACAGATGATTTCATTGATCCAATAGAAGAGCTGTGGCTACTTGGAATTCTGTGTTGAGTAGAAGCCTAAGATCACCTCTGGGCTCATTATGAATGAGCACTGTGATGAATTAATGGTGCTGTGTTAATATATTATTATATTCATATTACAAAATATAAATATTACAAATAACATTTATTATATTTTATATCTGCAATATATAAATATTTATAATATATAAGTGATCTATAAAGATATAAATTTATATTTATATATATTCACACCTGAATATAATATTTAATAATTAAATATACAATAGATATGTAGTAAATATATAAATATAATATATGAATAATAAATATTTATAATGTATAAATAAATATGACATAAAATATGTATTTATATTTTTATATTTTATAAAATATATGAAATATAAATATTTGTTACATATAATATTATTTTATATAATATAATAT
>ML107084.1:62734-77002 GCA_003697995.1 Taxidea taxus jeffersonii | reverse complement strand
CTTTTTTTGTAATAAAATTTTTTGAAATTTCATGTATTTATTTGAGAGAGATAGAGAGAACACTAATGTAGAGAGGGAAAACAGGCTCCCTGCTGGGCAGATTGCCGGAAGCAGGGCTTGATGCAGGGCTCCATCCCAGGACCCTGAGATCATGACCTGAGCTGAAGGCAGTGCTTAACTGACTGAGCCACACAGGTATCCCTGATAAGTTCTTTATAGATTTTGGATACTAGCCCTTCATCAGATATATCATTTGAAAATGAAACCTGCCTTTCAGTTTTGTTGATTATTTCCTTCACTGTGAGGAAACCTTTTATTTGATGAAGTCCCAATTATTCATTTTTGCTTTTGTTTGCCTTACCTCTGGTGACCAGCCTAGTAAGAAGTTGCTATGGCTGAGGTCAAAGAGGTTGCTACCTATGTTCTCATCTAGGATTTTGTTAGTTTCCTGTCTCACATTTAGGTATTTTACCCATTTTGAATTTAGTTTTATGTATGGTATGGTGTAAGAAATTGGTCCAGTTTTATTCTTCTGCACATTGCTGTCCAGTTTCCCAACAACATTTTTTGAAGAGACTATCTTTTCTTCCATTGTATATTCATTCTTGCTTTTTCCAAGGTTAATTGACCAAAGAGTTGAGGTGCCATTTCTGAGTTTTCTATTCTGTTCCATTGATCTATGTGTCTGTTTTTATGCTGGAAACATACTGTCTTGATGACTACAGCTTTGTAGTATAGCTTAAAGTCTGGAATTGTGATGCCTCCAGGTTCCTTTTTTTTTATCATGATTACTTTGGCTGTCAGTTCCTTCTGTGGTTCCATACAAATTTTAGGATTGTTTGTTCTAACTCTGCAAAACAAGCTGTTAGTATTTTAATAGGGATTACATTAAATATGTAGACTTCTTTGAGTAGGATAGACATTTTAACAAAATTTGTTTTTCCAATCCATGATCATGGAATGTTTTTCCATTTCTTCAATTTCTTCCATAAGTGTTTTATACTTTTTGGAGTGTAGATCTCTTACCTCTTTGGTTAGGCTTATTCCTAGGTAGCTTATCATTTTTGGTGTGACTGTAAATGGGCTCAATCCCTTGATTATTTTTTTTTCTGTTACTTCATTATTGGTATAGGGAAATGCAACAGATTTCTGTATGTTGATTTTGTATATTACAACTTTATTGAATTAATGTATCAGTTCTAACAGTTTATTGGTGAAGTCTTTTGGGTTTTCTATGCAACAGATTTCTGTATGTTGATTTTGTATATTACAACTTTATTGAATTAATGTATCAGTTCTAACAGTTTATTGGTGAAGTCTTTTGGGTTTTCTATATAAAGTATCATGTTATCTGCAAATAGTGAAAGTTTGACTTCTTTCTTGTTGATTGGGATGCCTTTTGTTCCTTTTTGTTCTGTGATTGCTGAAGCTAGGACTTGTAGTAGCATGTTAATTAACAGTGGTGAGAGTGGACATTCTTATTGTATTCCTCATCATAGAGGAAAAGTTCTCAGTTTTTTCATTTTTGTTTTTGTTTTGTTTTTTCCATTAAGGATGATATTAGCTGTGGGTTTTTCACATATGTCCTTTATGCTGTTGAGGTATGTTCCCTCTAACCCCACTTTGTTAAATTTTTTTTTTTAAGATTTTGTTTATTTATTTGACAGAGAGAAAGATCACAGGTAGGCAGAGAGAGAGGAGAAAGCAGGCTCCCTTCCGAACAGGGAGCCCAATGTGGAACTCAGTTCCAGGACTCTGAGATCATGACCTGAGCCGAAAACAGAGGCTTAACCCACTGAGCCACCCAGGTGCCCTGTTGAGTTTTGTTTTTTGTTTTTTTTTTTGTTTTTTGTTTTTTTTTTTTTTAAATCAAGAATGGGTGTTGTAGTTTGTCAAGTGCTTTTTCTCATCTATTGTGAGGATCATGTGGTTCTTCTTAGCAGGTTTTAATAGCAGATGACAAAGAGTACACCACATGAGTAGTAGATAAAATAGTGTGTTGATAGTAAAGAATCAAATTGAAACAACCAGAGAGAAGAGAACAAGATAAATAACAATAAAAGCATAGTCGACACTAATGGGAAGACCTAAGAGATGTATACTTTGTGCCTTAGGGGGAAAAAAAAGAGGAGAGAATGTTACAAATGTAATAAACATGATAATCATGCAGTTCGCCCAATTTAGTTGACATCCCTTCAGAGATGCAGTAAGTTTCATCAAATCTAAGGAAAATATTTTAAGAAATTAAATAAATTTAAAGAAAAGATATGGAGCATATCCTAATAATTCCTTTGATTTGTTGAAAAAAATACAAAGATAAAGAAAGAATCTTAAAACCAAAGTGGAAGGCAGTGGGTAGAATGAGTAAGAATGAAGATACACCAACTTAAAAGGAATCACAGACTGAGGTCTGATCTTTAAGTGAAAAGAAAGGAAATTAAATAAGTGAAGTGACAAAGACAAAGCTGAAAAACAAGCACAAATATAAAAAAAATGACTACATACTATTTACAACAGACCTATCATTAAGCATACAGACCCAGATAAAAGTCTATAAAAACATACCATAAAAATGTAATTAAAAGAAAGTTCATGTTTCTAATACAAAACAAAACAATAATACAAAACAATAAGACACAAAGTATTATATGGGATAGTTCAGAATGATGTGGGGTTTACTACACTAGAAAAAATTATTTGGTGTGTACAGATTTTAAATTTCAATATCTTTTCAGTATTTGATGGATATATTAGGAAAAAAGGGAAAAGCTAAAAATAAATGATCTAGTCCTCAGTCAATAGAGCAGGGAAAGGAAAATAAAAACCAAGGAAATGAGAAGTAAGAGAAGACAAAACATGCACAATAAAGAAAACCAGAAAGACAAATTCTTTAAAAATGTGAATAAAATTAATATTCTCATAGCAAGGCTGATCTAATTTAAAAACTAATTACCAAAGTATGTAAAGAAAATGGACACCACTATAGGTCCTGCAATATTAAACAGACATAAAATATTAAAAACATTATATTAATAATTTGACAATAATAAGAATATAGACAAGCTCTTTGGGAAAATTATTAAAGCAAGAAATAAAAAAAATCAGATGAAGAGACCATTGTACTTAAAATCCATGCATAATATAAAATACTCTTACAATTAAATAGTGAATGCTTTTACACTTAAAAAATGTATAAGTAAACAAAAACTCATACAAACAAACAGGATGGTTTGCAATTTATTTTGTGAAGCCAATATAAACTTGTTTTCAACACTAGACAAGAACGTTGAAAAAAACAGGTACTATCTGAACATTCTTTTTTTATTTTAAGATTTTTTTTATTTATTTATGAGAGAGAGAAAGCATAAGAGGGGAGAAGGTCAGAGGGAGAAGCTGACTCCCCACGGAGTAGGGAGCCCACTGTGGGACTAGATCCCAGGACTCCGAGATCATGACCTGAGCTGAAGGCAGTTGCTTAACTGAGCCACCCAGGCACCCCCATGTGAAATTCCTATGAAAATAAATGACAGTTTTAAAAATATTAGCAAATGAATTGCAGTGGTGTATACCAAAGAATAATGTATCATTAACAAATAGGATCTGTTCCAAGAATGCACATGTAATTCATTACAGAAAAAAAAAAAAATTGTTAAAAAATGGAGTAGTCCCTGATAACTAGAATCTGTTCTGGCACTGTCAGTTAGGTCTCAGTGTGAGAAGCTGGCCTGCTAGAGATACCTATGCTTTGGTATGCTCCTGTTTAGCACAAACATTTTCACAGAAAGCTAACATCAGACAAGTCCCCTCTGTGGCCATGAGGATGAAGAAAAATATCAGATTATTTCTCACTTAGTACTGAACACAGACAACATCATGAATGTTGTCCAAATCACAAAATGACCAGATCTTTCTATATGCTTGTTAGTATGAATGACAGCTGCTCCCATTTCCAATCACAAGTAGTAGTCTTGCTTCATGACTCTTAAATGTTCTGCCATCTTAATCCTCCAATTGCTAAAAAATTCTAATTCATTATCATAGAAGGGTTGTTGTTATGTTTATGAGGATCTATAATTATCTGTCATATAGGATAATCTGTCAAAACCATCTTGTAATGTTTCATTATTCAAAAATAAAGCTATTCTTCTAAGGATACTTTATGATGCATTTTAATATCTCTAAGTAAAATTATTTTCTTGTAAGGCAGAATGACTTAGCTCATGGCACTCTCTCCTGTTAAGAAGTTGTTCTATCTAGTTCTGCTAGAGATGCTGATAAACTTAATCTTTTTGACATAGATTCTCCAGCTTAAATACAACTCAAATAACACTTGTTCCTTACAAGGTTGCCAAGGATAATATGAAGGGTGATTAAATTTAAAAAATGTGGTTTTTTTGCTTGAAAGTCACTACAGTCACATATTTGGCATCATCAACATTTTTGTGCTAGTGAGTAGTAGTCTTAGCCACAGTTACTTTAAATGATTTATCTCTTTGTGCCCTTTGAAATTCTGGTATGACTTGGACAGCAAGACTGATAATATAAGACATTAAAGCATCTGGAAGTAGACCAAACTGTGAGGAAAGGAAATTGTCTATTCTTATGGATGATATTTTATGCCTTTTTTTTTTTTTTACATAAGTAAAGCACTCAAGAAGCACTGACACAGTCCTAAAATATTTTTAAAGTATAGATTAATCTATAAAATACCACTTCTGGATTAAAAATCCTAGGCCAAACAAAACTACTTTAGGTTTCCATTTTTAACCTGTAATAGAAAAAGAAGAGAGACTTTTAAAATAATGGACACAAATAAAACTGCACTTTTAAGTACTTATCTCTTAAGCTTGCAACACATATCATCATTCCCAGGAAGAGAAAAAGGACATTTTAAACCAAGGATGAGTCACTCACTCAACACTCCTTCCACTCTTTTGAGCCTGGAGATATAAAACAATATCCATTTGTCCTAAAGATCTGTGTTAACCACAGGATATTGTACATTCTTTTCATAACCAAGAAGAAGGAAAACAGGTACTATCATTAATAGACTAAATCAAAGAGCACTTTGGAATTCTAATTATTTTCTGTTGAAAGCATTTTTTTCTGATATTGCATTGATCAGTATGAGTTTATATTTTGTGAGCACTAAATACAAGAAAAATAAAGTACAGTTGGTTATATAATTCTGCTTTTGTCCTTCAATTGTATCTTCTAAGTTTTTATTTAAATTCCAGTTAGCTAACATACAATGTAAGAGTCTCCTGAGTAGGATTTAGTGATTCATCACTTATGTACAACACCCACTGCTCATCACAAGAGCTCTCCTTAATACCAATCACCCATTTGACCCATCCCCTGCGCTCCACCCCTCTGGTAACCATCAGTGTGTTATCTACAGTTGAGTTGACTTTATGGTTTGCCTCTTTCTTTCTTTTTCCTCTATGCTCATCTGTTTTGTTTATTAAATTCTACGTATGAGTGAAATCATGTAGCATTTGTCTTTTTCTAACTCATGTCACTTAGCATAATACTATCTAGCTTTATCTATGTCATTGCAAATGATAAAATTTCATTCTTTTGTTATAGCTGAGTAATATTTCACTGTATATATTTACCACCTCTTTATCCATTCATCAGTCAATGGGCATTTGGGCTCTTTCCATCTCTTGGCTATTGTAAATAATGTTGCTATAAGCATCGGGGTGCCTGTATCCCTTCAAATCATTATTTTTGCATCCTTTGGATATATACCTAGTGTGATTGCAGGATCATAAGGTAGTCCTATTTTTGAGGAACCACCATACATTTTCCACAGTGGCTGCACCAGTTTGCATTCCCACCAACAATGCAAAAGTTTTCCCCTTTCTTCATATTCCTGACAATGTCTGTTATTTCCTGTGTTGTTAATTTTAACCAGTCTGAGAGATGCAATGTGATATCTCACTGTAGTTTTGATTTGTATTTCCCTAATGTTGAGTGATGTTGAACATCTTTTCATGTGTCTGTTGGTCATTTGTATGTCTTTTTTGGAAAAATGTATATTTATGTCTCCTTGTCATTTTTTGTTGTTGTTGTTTGTTTGGTTTTGAGTTTGATAACTTCTTTATAGATTTTGGATACTAACCCTTGATCAGATATATCATTTGCAGATATCTTCACCCATTCTGAAGTCTGCCTTTTTGTTTTGTTCATTGCTTCTTCTCTGTGCAGAAGCTTTTTATTTTGATAAAGTCCTAACACTTCATTTTTACCTTTGTTTCCTTTGCCTCTGGAGACATATCTAGTAAGATGTTACTACTGCTGATCAAAGCGTTTGTTGCCTGTGTTCTTCTCTAGGATTTTGATGGATTCTTATCTCATCGTTAGGTCTTTCATCCATTTTGAATTTATTTTGGTGTATGGTGTAAGAAAGTGGTCCAGTTTCATTCTTCGGCATGTGGCTGTCCAATTTTTCCGACACCATTTGTTGAAGAGACTTTTTCCCTACTGAGTATTCTTTCCTGTTTAGTCCAAGATTAGTCAACCATATAGTTGTAAGTCCATTTCTGAGTTTTCTATTCTGTTCCACTGATCTATGTGTCCATTTTTATGAAAGTACTGTATTATCTTGATCACTACAGCTTTGTAATGTGACTTGAAGTCCAGCTTTGCTTTGCTTTTTCAAGATTGTTTTGGCTATTTGGGGTCCTTTGTGATTTCATACAAATTTCAAGATTGTTTGATCTAGCTTTGTGAAAAATGCTATTAGTATTTTGATAAGGACTGCATTAAATGTGTAGGTTGCTTTGGGTAGTATAGACGTTTTAACAATATTTGTTCTTCCAATCCATGAGCATAGAATGTTTGCCCATTTCAATTTTTTTCATAAGTCTTTTATACTTTTTGGAGTACAGAGCTTTTACCTCTTTGGTTGGGTTTATTCCTAGGTATCTTATGGCTTTTAGTGTAATTGTAAGTGGGATCAATTCTTTATTTTAAAATATTTGAGAATAGTCATTGGGAGTAAGGCATTTTAATTTGTGTGTGTATGCATATGTGTGTATGTCTGTGTGTGTGTGTGCTCTCATGGGTGTGTACATACATATACATGCACAAATCTGAATGTTTAATCAAAAGTTTAGTATCTCAATTAAAACAATCATTAAAAAGACTACAGTGACTTACATTTACTTCAGCTGTGCTATTCTTTTGCTTTTTCTGACAGCTTTCCTCTCACATTTTTTTGCTAGCTTTAATTAAGTTTTCTCCTTAGACCTGAAAGAAAACAAAAAAATCGCAGGCTCAGTAAATTTTCTGAATGTACACAATTTGATCAGTTACTGCCTGGTGTCATGCTGATAATAAATGGTTTGATGCTTTTAAAGCTATTTTACCTGATTGGTAATTAGTAAGTCAAAAATATGGATTAAATGCTCTGATGCAATGATTCCAGAACTTCTGGGGACCATAAGAATTTCCTGACACACTAATAAAATTGCAGGCTCAGTGTTTTCATAAAGATAATGAAATAGACATTAAAGGTCAAAGCCTGGTAATCTGTATTTTAAACATAATTCTCAGCTTGAGCCAGGAGCTTGATGGAAATGCATATTCTCAGAGCCACACTCCATACTTACTAACACAAAACTGTCATAGTAACAATATATCAAGACAAACTATACACACATTTATTAAAGTTTGAAAAATGTTCTTTATCACATTCCTTCACTAATATCAAATGAATAAAAAGTTTAATCATTTACATACTTAAAGTTCCTTTATTATCTTCCTACTTTATTTGAAATGGCATCATATAGAACATCTACTTCCATCCCAGTTTACAAAGCAAGAAACTGAGACCCAGATATGCAATTTCGATAATAAAATGAGTCTTGATAACTGGTCTTCTACCCTCATTGTGCTTTTAGTACTCTCTATCCATATAGTCTTAATTGCCATTTTCAGGATATTTCTATTATTTCCTGACAAAATGCCTATATGTCCATTCATTCATGCACTAATTCACTCATGTAACACAATGAACTCCCACTGATAGCTAATTTACATCACTTATAATTTAAAACGAGTAGCTCACATGTCAGTTTTGATTACTAAGGTCCTAGGAACAGAAGGACACAACTTCACCAATATCCATCAAATGATATCCTATAAACCATTCAAAGTACTATTCAGTCATAATTTTCTTTCCAGTGAATTCTTCAATCATTGAGCCACAAAAGGATTTCTGTCCCTGAATCTCCTTTGGCAGTACCTGTAATAGTTTTCTATTGCTGCTCTAACAAATAACCACCAGTTCTGAGACTACACATTCTTGTCTCTCACCCTACTGGAGATCAAAACCTAAAAGCAGGGTCTCAGCAGGACTGTGAGTCTTCTTGAGGCTTTAGAAGTCATGTTCCTTTTCCTTCCCAGCTTCCAGAGGCTGCTTGCATTTGGTGACTTGGCCACTTTCTCACACCCCTCCAACCAGCCTCTTGTGTTTTCTCACCTCTATTGATTGATACTTCTATTTCCTTTTGACCCTTGGAGTTACATTGGGCCCATCTGGATAATTTCCCCATTTCAACATCCTTAACTTAAGCACACTTGCAAGATTCCTTTTGCCATGTGAGGTAACATATTTAGGATCTTGGAGATTAGGACTTGTACATCTTAGGGGGGGGGGTCATTATTCAGCCTGCCACAGTACACTGAACCTATCATGACATTTATCAGTAATGACATATTTGAAATGATTGTTGTCTACTAGGAAGAAGGGAAATAAAACTAGATAGAGAGGTACATAAAGAGAGACAGAGCTGGAACATCAAATTCAGTTCTGGTGAAGAGAATACTGCTTTAAGTGGGTAGGTTTTGATAGTTAAATGTTTGAGAGTTCTGTATTTCTGAAGTGTGGATTTCCTATGAGGTTAACATGCCTCTAGTGACGATGAATTATTTTTATACCCAAAACCTTTTTATTCTTCTGGAAAATAAAAAACAGTAACACCAACCCCAACTTTGTTGTTATTGTTGTTGTTGCTATTCAAATTGCTCTAATCTGATCCAATACTTCATTTCAAAATGAAGCTGTGTTGTTGATAGCCCCTTAATCACAGTAATTGGTTGAAAATAGGATCTATGATCCAAACTGAAGTCATCATAATTTTCTTGAGCAGTAGCTGAAAGAAAGAGACAGTTCATTTCTGGTGGCTAAGCTCAACGTTTATATTCAACCTGTTGGCATCCTTTAATTTAGTCTCACGGGAAAAGCCACAGCCTGTGGCCTTATCCTATGCTTCCCTTTTCTGGCTCAGATTAAAGAAACACACAGATGTCTGTCTGTCTCTCTGTATCTATCTATCTACCATCTATCGTCTATTCACCTATCATTTAGTCTACCATTCATACACAGATACATACACAAGTAGCAGTATATGTACAAGAATTCTGCATCCAGGCATCCCTATTAAACTTCTTTTTGAAAATATTTCCTTCTCTATTCCATATTCATTCATATAAAAAGAATGGCCCCAGTATATTAATTATTTTCTTATATTCTAAATTAAGCAAATAGACTAAGCATTAAACATTCAAATTGGGATACTAATCCTGATTATACCATTGTTTAAAACTTCAAACTATATATAACATGTAAACAGGAGTACAAAATAGTTGGAAATCTTAATGTCCATTCACCTATTATATGTATAATTACATATGCCTATTCATCCATTTTATATAAATGTGGATATGTTTGTGTTATATATGTCATATATAATATATTTATATTATATATGTTATATATATATATGTATATATATATATAATTTCTTTTTTTTCTGAACACATTTCTGCAATGGAACATTCTGGTTCTTGATGAGAAAAATGGTAAAGCACTATTCCATTATTCTCTTAAATGAAATCAAATTGTTTTAATTTTTGTTTATTCATGCAGTCCAGCTTGCCTCTCTCTTTCCCAATGGTCTACTTACAATGACTTTTTTTTAAAGATTTTGTTTATTTATTTGACAGACAGAGATCACAAGTAGGCCAAGAGGCAGGCAGAGAGAGAGGAAATGAAGCAAGCTCCTTGCTGAGGAGAGAGCCAGATGCAGGGCTCAATCTCAGGACCCTGGAATCATGACCTAAGCTGAAGCTGAGCTGAAGGCAGAGGCTTTAACACATTGAGCCACTGAAGTGGCCCTACAATGACTTTAAACCAATCACATAGTTACTGTTCCATAATGTTTGTGTTTGGTAGTATTCATGGGCTAGGAAGAAATGAGAAGTTGGCTGTTTATATTGATCTTTTGGAGGACACTGCTATCTTGAATACTTTGCTTTGGGGCAGCATCAGGGCAGGTCAACCTTCGAAGAAGAGATAGTATTTTAAATAGATGTCTGAAGCCTTGTATGGAGCTTGCTTTCATCTATGTTTAATTTTTATTTTGTGCAAAATAGTACTTGCATATTAAAAAAAGGTGGGCGAAAGCATAAGAATCATAAATATTTAAAAACTAACAGAGGAGAAAAAAAGCTGATTACTAACATTGTCTTCATGAACTACTTAGCCAGGTTACAAATAAAATTAATGTAGAAATTTAAATCTTAAGGAGAATAATCTGTTTTATTTACCACAATAAATAAGATGTTGTAAGTAAAGTGTCTGGCATGTTGGGAAAAACTTGCTTTAGCTCATTTCAGAGAAATGGTATTTTCAATATTTGGTAAAATGGGGGTAGGTATAGAATGGAACCATTGCTAAGGGAAAAATGAAACCTAAGTCTCCACTGAACAACAGAATGCAAAATGCCTGACACACAATTGCTTAGGAACTTCTTTCTTCTTGGAAAGAAATAGTTTTCTAAAAGTAGATTTTGCCACCCAGGTCTTCCTTCTCTTAGACCTGAAATGCTTTATTTTTTATAGTTTACCGAAAATTCTCAGATTCAATGAATAATTTCAGGCTTTTTTTTTAAATAAAGAGATTACAAAATAAAAATAAAATAAAATAAAGGGATTGCTTAAGAAGCTTTCAAAGGTGAAATAGAACATTTTAGAATTCCATTTTTAATATGATGTATTTACATATTTCTTGTGGAGAAAAAGCTATCCATTAATTTTTAAAGTGAACTCAAGCTGACTGTAATTGACGATAGATGAGCCACCCACTTTAGGGTGAGATTCAGATGCTTAGGATGCTCTGTAGCACTCATTGAAAGGTCTAATTTTTAGACAGTAGTTTGTAATACCCAAAAAACCCACAAAACAAAACTAAAAGTATAGTGAGTATAAATATTCATCATATATACATTGGATATCTACATACCCCAAATTACCTCTATTATTATATCACAATTATTTTGCCTGACCCATTAGTTGAGATCACTAAAAAAATCTTAAAAACAAACAAACAAACAAACAAAAAACCCTTGAGTTTCTAGAGGAAAGAGAAATTAGATCTGGCATAGATAAATTGTCTAGCAGCCTCCAAATATTAATTTGTACTTTCACTGACAATAAATATATGCGTGTTTCACTTAGTAATGTTTTGGCATAAGCTTTTTTTCTTTTACTCTATGTTTTTAGATAGGTCTCTGAAATTCTCTTTCAGTGTCAGTCTTGAATGGCTCTTTCACCAGCTCTTACAGAATGTGAATAAAGAAACTGTGAAGTTTTCCAGATAAGAATGCTTTGTGTGTCATTCTAATATACTTGTTTTCCCAGAGTTTAAAAGACACACTAATTACTCTACTTTTCATTGACTCTCACAAATTTAAGGCCACATAATCTTTCTCACTTCAATAGTACTACTAAATTTTTCTGCATAACACTCTAATTAAAAAATACACCTTTGATTCTTTACTTCTTTCAAGAATCAATAAATGTTCCTTATTGCCAAATAATCATGTGTTTGGGAAATTTATTTACTAAATATCCATTGCATATTAATATCCTCTCAGACTCATCTATGTATTATGTATATACAGAGTAATGCAATTATAATTATAGTTTAAGTCAAATTCTAACTATGTAACTAAATTTCATCCTTCACTTACAAAATGCACATTAACTAATGTAGTTATATAGTTACCTTGTATTACATATGCAATTTGTTCTCCCTTTTCAATATAAGCATCTTGATGTCAGAGACAATGTCATATAAATTATTTTCTATTCTTTTTAATATTTATTTGTTTATTTGAGAAAGAGACAGAGAGAGAACATGCAGGTGTGGGGAGTGGCAGATGGAGAGAATCTTCAAGCAGATTCCCCTCTGAGTGTGGAGCTTGAGAAGGGGCTTGATCTCATGATCCTGAGACCACGATTCAAGCTGAAGCCAACAGTTGGACACTTAACCAACTGAGCCACCCAGGCATCCCAATTATTTTTTATTTCTTAATCTAAAGAACACAATGAATGCAAGCATGACAAAATTAGCAGTATAAATATGTTCAATTTGATTAACAAGTTTTAAAATTTAAAAACATACTCTAAGAAAATACTCAAGGCTGAAGTGATATATATTTGTATTTTAATACCTTAAATATTCCTATAAAGTATTTTTCACTCACAGTTAATTTTCCTTGTGTAGTCTTGTGCTGTCAAGCTTCACATAGAAGTTGAGAACTCCATTTCAGCTCTGGAATCTTCTTAAAATTCTTTTCTATCAAGAATCAATCCATAAGCAGTAGTCTACTTCTGATTTTGTTTAATTTCAGAATTAGATCTTTCTTATTTTTGTAGGTTGAGAATCCTAAAATCTGGATTATAGCACATTTGTAGCACATTTTAATACAAAGTTCAGAATTCAGATTTCAAACTCAAATATATTACCTTTCCAAACTCTTTAGAAAGACATTTTTCACACTCCTCCTGCTCTAATCATTTATCTTATTTAGATGGTTCCTAATTTTAATACTATATATTAGTGTTCCACACCTATTTTCTTTTCCATATCTTATGTTATCAAGACAACTCCCAAATTAAAGGATGTCATTATAAAGTCTGAAATGAGGTCTAATACAAGCAGTACTTTTAAGTTTTCTAAACATTGTCATTGTACATAATAACATAAATCATCTTAAAAGCATGCAAGAAGCAGAGAACATTTTTTTCTAGCAAAATGTTTAACCCAACAGTACACAAATGATGCAAACTTCTGATGGCAATGGTCTTTGATAAAAGATTCAAATATTACTTTACATTACTTTGGATAGCCTTGAACCCAGTTATTCAGTAATATTTGGTTCCTCTTTTCTTATAGAAAGCTATCCTCAGGGAAAAAATAGATTGTATAATGTTTCCTGGGAAACTTAAATTAAGCTCAAAAAACATATTTTACATTTTTATCTTATGAAAACAGTTATTTTCTTTCATTAGTAGACAAGTGGACAAGTAGTAATAAATTCATGGCCCTAATCTCTGTGTTCTGTGCTTGTTAATGTTTTCATTTTTCATGTTATTTAACAGCATTCTTATAGAAACACTGAGAAATGAATTGAAATATAACGAGTATGGGCACTAACAAATGGTAAAATAGTAAAATTTATAATTCAGCCAGAATATATACAATAAGTAACATATTACTGGACTTAGTGCAATGTGCAAATATTACATTCATTTTACACTCATTTTCTTTCTCTTTCATCCTTCTGTTAGGTGAGTGCATCATACAAGATGAACTTGTCACCAGTACATTGAACTGCGGTACGTTTCATCTTTTTTTTTCCTCCCTTCCTCACAGAGAAGAAATCTTGAATGGAAACACTTATTTCCAGTTGGGTACCTCCTCTACTAAAGTTAAAATATAACAAAGAAACAAACAAAAACAAACAAACAAACAAATAAATGCCTCTCATTGTGTTTTTATATCCAGTGTAAAATCTGCATTTAAATGGCATTTTAAAAATAATGATTCGTTTCATACAGTGAAGTTTATAAAAAGAGGAAGTGTTGGCTTGTGGAAAGAGATGAATGAAAACAATAAGATTTCTGTTGAAGGGATTTATGATGTATATTTAGCATCTTAGACAACATCATAAATCACTGCCATAGTCAATGTGAAAAGTACATTAGATGGCATTTGTTTTTCATCAGCCTATCTGGGTTCTTTTCAGATGTCATTTTCAAGATTTATACATCAGTTTTATTTCATATTATAAAATGTCTATTACTGATTACAAAGGAACTCTCAAACATGATGAGTTTTTTTTAAACTTTGGGACTGCTCACATGCATTAACTACCAACTTCATTGTGATTCACTTAAAAACAAAAAAAG
>ML107084.1:49182-62334 GCA_003697995.1 Taxidea taxus jeffersonii | reverse complement strand
GAAAGAATACAATGCCAAAAAATCCAAAAAGAACACAAATAACAATGAATACAAGTCATCAAATATCCCTCTGTAGCCAAATACATAACACTGGCAGATCAAGCTCAACATTTAATTTAAATCTATAGAGATCCTTGTCTATTATATGTTATGTATATTATGAAATCCACTAATAGATAGTTTTCTATGTCCTGCCAGCTCTGTCTACATCAGTGTTGCATCTGATGATAAATTCAACTGTTTTATTCTGTCAACATAATATTATTCTAAATGTAACAGTAAATATCAAAGCATGTTAAAATTCATTTTGATGATAGAGATGATGGAAAAGAAGACCACAAATAAGGGAACATTTATAGCTTAAAACTATTCAGGCCAGGGGCACCTAGATGGCTCAGGAGGTTAAGCATCTGCCTTCAGTTCAGGTCCTGAATCCCAGGTCCTGGGATCAAGACCCACTTTGGGCTCCCTTTCCCCCTGCTTGTGCGCTGTCTCTCTCTTTCTCTCTCTCTGTCAAATAAATAAATAAAATCCCTTAAAGTAAATAAATAAAAACATACATACATACATTTATTTAGGCCAGGAAAATCTCCCAATATCCTAAGTTCAACCCAAAATATCTAAAGGTTTTCTTGTTTTATAACTATACAAAACCAAAATGTTTGGGCCAAAATTAGCCAGAAGGAATAGAGTTCAAAGAAACAGATATAAAATAGGTGCATTCACACATTTTTCTATATTAAAAAATTACTATGTTACTAACTTCTCGCTTGCTCCATTTATTGCAGAGGCAGAGAATTGTCGTTAAATCAATCCGAGGATTTGAGATAATTTTCTAAACCCAAGCTTTTATTCATTCTTACTACAATTGAGTTGCTTTTAATGTTTTGCCAATTTAAATATTTTAGAACAGCCATTGCAGGGTTAGTCATATTAATCTTGTTTAATAATGTGTTTAAAAATATATTTCAGATAAGCCAATATCAAATTTATTTAAAATTGAGTTGTTTATCTACTGTGTCGATTACTAAAATAATGACAATTTTTATTATGCTTTATTTATAGCACAGTTATTGTTTAAAATGTTTTAAGGTGCACATTTTAAAACCTATACTAAATAAGGTTTTTTTTCCCATGGGTAATCAAAGAGGTATTTAGAATTTGAATCTTGCCCATTCAAATTGATTTAAAATGTGGATCAGCCCTTGATCCTCTGGGTGCATTTCCATTAACACGAAAATTACATTTAAAAATGTTGTGTCCTCTTCCACCAAGTTAAATCAATGTGTTTGCATTTTCCCTGAAGGCCAACATAAATGCAAGAATGCAATTTTAGGAGTAAAAGACCTCTATAAACAATATTCTATTTCCAATTTCAGGAAGGTGAAACCAAAAGATTGAACATAGCAACCTTCTGAGCATCTTAATTACTTTTATGTAAAAGAAGGTACCAATTCTATAGTGACCATTATATAATCCATTAAGTTTGACACATAAAATAAAACAATAACCCCAAATGTGTGCATAAGTACTGATGCAGATATTACATTTGTGTGTGTATATGTATATATGCTTATATGTGTGTATATATGTATATATATATTTATATATATGTAAAATATGGATATTTGCATTTGTATTTTACCAAGTGTCTCATTGTATGACCTGTTAAATCCCCATGTGTTTGTTTGCTTTTTTAACATTTTATTTTATTTATTGGAAAGGCAGAGATCACAAGTAGGCAGAGAGGAAGGCAGAGAAAGAGGAGGAAGCAGGCCCCCTGCTGAGCAGAAAGCCTGATGAGGGACTCGATTCTAGGATCCTGGGATCATGAACCGAGCCGAAGGCAGAGGTTTTAAGCCACTGAGCCACCCAGGCATCCCTCCATGTGTTTTTCTAAAGATGAAATATACTCTAGTCCAGTCGGAAAGTCACTCCTGAGAGATATGTCTTGCCAAAAGTGTCACTACAACATTTAATTGCTGCACTCACAAAATCTTGACTTACTGTATGGAAAGTGAATAGGTACAATCATTTTGAACTTGGAAGTGATCTAGCACTTACTGTGGGCCAAGACAATGGCTTGCTTTCTACATATTTAAATTAATTTCTTCTTAGAACTTTCATTTCATGAGTTAGCTGGCTAATTTAAAGATGAATAAAGTGGGAATGAGGAATTTAAGAAGCTGCAAGAAGTTGCTAGGAAGGGCAGTTGAAAAGACAGGCGGTGGGAAGAGGAGAGTGGAGAGTGTGGAATGAAGGATGCTGCAGAGAAAGTCATTGTGTTTCACAGTTCTACCTGACACACGTGGTCAAGATGAAATATTGTGGATATTTATACCCCTTATCCTCTAATAAGAAACAGATGGTATGGAGGGTTATTTGAGGATGCTGCCATTCCATAATTGGTGGGCACAGATAATACATGACAATGCAATTGGAGAGCCTGAGTGTTGTTTCAGGATGTAAGCAGTTGTAATCCCTTGAAGAAGCACAGCAGTACACAGGACCCTGACATTAGTACACAAAGATCATGTCTTGCAAAACTCCAGGAAGTGCTTTTCCACGAAGACCAGGAATTATGCAACTATGACCTCCCTGGGAGTTGGTTGACAAAGGAGAGCACAGTGTCACTGTGATTTATAAACCACCTACATTATTCTGGAATGACAGGAGGAAAATAAAGCGGAGTAAATATGTGGATTTTTTAATACCCTACGATTATGAAAATCTAAGTGATAATATGCTTGATTATTACATTTAAAGATATTATATACTTTGGTCACTATAACAAATATTAGTATATGGATCATGTGCATTAAATTATTACTAACATGAATTGTATACATTCTATTCTGTACATCATAGAAATTAAACTTAAATAAAGGCTTTGATATTTCCTAAAATAGGAAAACAAAAAACAATAATAAAAACCTTAAGGGTGTTGGGCAGTAGACATGAGCAAAATTTTCCTATATAATTTTGGGTTCCTGATGAGCAGCTGAAGTTCTAAACACATGGAAGGCAATATTACTAAAATTAAGTATCATTTTTATTACATATTTTATAGGATAACTCAGTTTTGAATTTACTTAAAAAATACAGCTCTTTAAAATTTTATGTATTTATTTGAAAGAGAGAGAGAGAGAGAGAAAGAGCATGAGCAGGAGAGGCAGAGGGAGAGGGAGAAGCAGACTCTCCACTGAGCAGGGAGCCTGATATGGGGCTCTACCTCAGGACCCTGTGATAATGACCTGAGCCAAAGGCAGATGCTTAATGGACTGAGCCACTCAGGTGTCCATGAAACATACAGCTTTTTGATCATGATTATACTTAATATATTCTGTGTTATAATCTTCCTTTTTATTTTCATCTTAATTCTACTGTACTGAATATTTCACTCCAAATAACTGCAATAATTCTATTGGCTTTGATTTTTTAAAATATTTCTCCACTTCAATATCCCTTATGCCTTATTTGCGTGCTCTTTTAAACACTTTGTTGAAATTATTCAACTGCAAAAATTTTAGCTTTTATGTTCAATTTGCTATGACATTTATATAACCTCTAATAACACAGGATGTGATATTTTATACTGCCAGATCACAAAGTTTGATTCTTTAGAGTACTGTATCTCAGTCCTTAAGAAATTTTAATGTTCATACAACTCACTGTGGATCACCTTAAAATGCAGAATTGGTGTATATGCTGTGCAAATTTTTATGCTGATCTTTAGATGATGATTTGAATTGGAGAATTTAGAAGATGGTGAGGTAGTTATAACTTAAGCTTTCTCTGTGAAACTTATGTGAAATCAGTATTACTGTAGACCAATGATTTGAGGTGAAAAGTTCAGTTTCAATCAGTTCATTCTAAATTGTTTTAGCCAAGTAATAGGTGAGGGACTCTAAAGAAGTCATTTTCATATATAAATGTTTTAAAATTGCCTCCTCTTTACTGTGCCCATCACATAAAGATTCATTAGATTCTTTGTAGGGTACCAACTCAATAAACTTATCATTATTACCCCAATTTTATAAGTGAAAATAAAATATAAAAGGTTATCCCTAATATCATAAAAGATAATTTATATTTAGTTTTCTTTTGCTCTATCTTCTCACTTTTACTGAAAATAAGTTGTAAAATGTAATATTACTACATCAGTTTCAGAAAGTAAATATACCTCCTGTATAACAAAGAATACAGTCAAAAGGGGGAGCAACTCATTTCAATAATAAGAGAAAAAAGTTGAAAATTTATCTTTAAAGATTTTTATGGGAAATACAAAATAGAAAAATTACAAATCATAAATGTACAGTATAGAAATGTAAAAATTACTATAACATAAACCCATGCAGTGACTGCTATTATCAACAAATGGAACATGTCTGGCATTTCCAGTAGACCCTTTCTGCAACTTCCTGATTCAAACTCCCCTGTCTTCTAAAGGTTAACATTTCCCTGAAATTTACAGAAATTCATTTCTTAATTTTTGTTCCAGCTTAACACCCATGTATACAGTCCTTAACAATATAGCTTATTTTGTTTGTTATAAAAATTACATAATGGTTTATTATTTTGATGTCCCTTTCTGTGACAGCTATCCTTTAGTAATATGGTTCTAAGATTCATCAAGGTTTTTACTAGTAGCTCTACTTCATTAATGTTTGCTATTCTGTATTGCTCTCTTGGATACATACATTTACTATGTATTTACTTACATATTGGTTTCTTAATCTGTGTTGTTATCAAATTGTGGCCATAGCAAGGAATCTTTCAATAGATATTTTAAATATATAATCTGGTATGAATGTGTGTCTGTGCATGTGGCCATTGTATAACTAAGAGTAGAATCTCTAGATTATAGAGTACTACATAATTTCTTTAATATAATAAAATAAATACAGAAAGTCAAAGTAGCCATTCAAGTTTACCTTCTCACCAAGAATACATGAGAGTTCTAGTTTGGGATTAAAAGGCACAAAGTAGGTGAAAAGTAGAACATAGGAAGTATAGTCAATAATAATATGGTAATAATATTGTGTGGTGGCAGATGATGACACTTATCATGGTGAACATTGATTAGTGTATAGAATTGTCAAATCACTACACTGTACACTTGAAACTAATAAAGCATGCATGTTAATCATACTTCAATTAAAATATGAGAGTTCTTATTGCTATTGTTAGACTTTTAATTTTTTCTACTGACTAGTTATTTGTTATTGTGATTTCAATTTCATTTCCCTAAATATTTTTGAATTTCCAACATTTTCATAGGTTCATTGATGATTGAGATTTCCTCTGTTTTGAGGTGAGAGTTCAAGATTTTGCTCATATTTACTTTCTTTTGTCTAATTTTTTTTTTTTAATTTTTTAGTTATTTGTAGGGAGTCTTGTATTTTGAATATGAGCACTTTACTGGGTGATAATTTGTGCAGATATTTTCTTCCAATCTTGTTCTCATTTTTCACAATGTCTCTGATGTTCTTTGATAAACAGATTTGTTAGTTAGCTAAAAATGCCATTGTTTTCTTAGTCAAGTTCATTAGTTCCCCCTTTTTATTTAGTGTTTTTGATCTTTATTCAGAAATCATCTCCATCAATTCATTAATTTATTGTTCTTCAGAGATTTACTCCTTTTTCTTTATTAGCTAGGTCTTTTGTCAATTGGAACTTATACTGTGTATGTATGTGTCAGTTATTAAAAAGACAATCTTTTCTCAACTCCTCTGTTTGTGTCATTTTTATTATGCATCGATTTCTGTATATGCATAAGTTTTTCTCAACTATTTATTCTGTTCTATTTGGTATTTTTCTTAATTTTCACATCAATATACCAGTATCTTACTTATTAGATATTTTTAATAAATCTGGTCATAAAGTGAAGGTGTGCCTGGATGGCTAAACCAGTTAAGCCTCACAACTTTTGATTTTGATTTAGGCCATGATTTCATGGGTTATGAGATCAAACCCCATGTAGGGCTATCAGCTCAGTGGGAGTCTGTTTGGGGATTCTCTCCCTCAGCTCTTCCCCCAACTTGTTCTCACTCTCTCTTTCTAAAATAAAATAAATAAATCTTTAAAATAAATAAGTAAATACATACATATATACATAAATCTGGTTATAAAGTGGATATTCCTTCAAGTTTGTATTTTTATCATGTTTATCTTATTTTAGTTATTTGTATTTTTATATATTTTTTAAATTATATTTTATTTCATTTTTTTTTTAGTGTCCCAAAATTCACTGTTTCTGTACCACAACTGCCACAGAATATCCTGTTGAGTTTTTGATTTGGATAACTTGAAATCTATAGATAAATTTTAGGATGATCTGTTTATTTATTTATTTATTTATTTTGTATGTATTTATTTGACAGACAGAGATCACAAGTAGGCAGAGATGCAGGCAGAGAGAGAGAGAGAGAGGAGGAAGCAGTCTCCCCGCTGAGCAGAGAGCCCAATGTGGGGCTCAATCCTAGGACCCTGGGATCATGACCTGAGCTGAAGGCAGAGGCTTTAACCCACTGAGACACCCAGGCGCCCTTAGGATGATATTATAATGCAATATTGAGTTATTGAGTTTTCTTATCCATGGATACATTTTTTTCCTCTTGCTGGAAATTTCACTTGTTTTTTTTTGTTTGTTTGTTTATTTGAAAATTCTACTTAGTTAACATACAGTGCAATATTAGTTTCAGTTGTGCAATATAGTGATTCAAAACTTCCATACCATCACCCATTGCTCATCGCCACAAGTGCACTCCTTAGTCTGTATTTCACCCATCCCCCAACCCATCTCCCATTTAATAATCCTGTTTGTCCTCTATAGCTAAGAGTCTGTTTCTTGGTTTGCCTCTCTCTCTTTTTTATTCTCTTTGCTGGTTTATTTCTTAAATTCTACATATGAGAGAAGTCATATGGTATTTGTCTTTCTCTGACTGACTTATTTAACTTAGCATAATGCACTCTAGCTTCATCCACATTTTTTAAAATAGCAAGATTTCATTCTGTTTTATGGCTAAGTCATATATATATCTTATATAATATATAATTATTATATTATATTATCATATATTATATATTATTAATTAATGTATTATAATATAATAATTAATATATTATAATTAATATATAATAATCAATATTATATATTATATAATAATATATAATAAAATTATATTAAATATAATATAAATATACTATATATATGCTTCTTAATCCATTTATCAATTGGTGGATACTAGGGCTATTTTTATAATTTGGATATTGTAGATAGTACTGCTATAAACATTGGGGTAAATATATGTATCCTTTTGAATTAGTATTTTTGTTTTCTTTGGGTAAATACCTAGTAGTGTAATTGCTGGATTGAAGGATAGTTCTGTGTTTAACTTTTAAAGTAATCTCCATACTTCCATTGATCCATATTTGCCATTTGTCTCCATATGTTTCAGTTTTATTTAAATATATATATATATATATACATATATATATATATATATATAATCTCAAGATATATTTGAAGGAGAAAAACAAAGTTGAAGAAATATCTCAACCTGGTAAAAACATTTATTGAGACATATATTGTTGTGAGAAAATTTTTACCACTTTCTAGGTTAAATCCATTCATTTAATTCTCACTTGGAATATATGTTTATCAAATACAGATATAGAATTTTATCATTTCCTGTGTTTATTAGATAATTGCACATTTTAAAATCTATGATTCTGTATATGTTTTGTAATTATATTGACTCACTTTTCTAAAGTAAATTCCACCTTCCATTTTTGGTATAAGTACAATTTGTTTAATTATCTTTGGTCGATAATATCTTTGTCTAGTTGCCACTTGGCTATAAAGTTGGATTAGTTTGTTAATAATTTCTATAGGGAATTTTGTTTTTATGTCTATGTTTATGAGTGGCACTAAAACTGTCCTTTCTTACATCATGGTTGTTGGGTATCAATAGGAAGAATAAAAGAGCTTCTCTGACCTAGCCTCGGCAGATTTCAGAACTTGAGGCAAATGCCTGGATTTTATTTTGTAAGAGAATGTGAGGTGAGAGCAAGCATGAGGACCAAATTGAGCCAAATTTGGAAAAAGCAGGCCAATTAAAAAATAAGCATTTCAGCACCAAGATGGCTACTGCCAGGAATTGGTTGTTAAATTGGGCAGGTCTTTTTGGGAATCTGTAAGAAATTTTTCTCAGAAATATCTATCCATTAGTAGAGAGGTGTTTCCACTTGACTCTAATTAGGCAGCCAAAAAAATCTTTCATCCCAAAGGGAGAGCCTTCTCTCCTGAAGTCTGACATTCAGCTTTGCCATATTTCTTGGACATGTTGCAGAGTAGAAAGTTGGCAGGCGATCCATACACACTTAGTGATCTGGTTATATGATTCTTTTTTCAGTGAAAATTTTTTATCATATATGGTACTGTTTGACAATTTACCCTTATTTGCATGATAACATCTGTCTTAAAAAGTTAGGAAAAGAGGAGAAAGATAAATACTATGAAATTAAAAGGAAAAAAATCAGTGATAAGCAGAGTAAGAGAGAAGATAAATTAAAAGAATAGATAAAATTATACAATAAAGAATGTCAACAAAGACAAAATTTTTTTCCAAGAAAAAAAGATATATATATAGGAGGAGTCAAGATGGCGGAGAAGTAGGAGGCTGAGACGACATCAGCCAGCAGGAGATCAGCTAGATAGCCTATCAAACCATTCCGAACACCTACAAATCCAACAGGAGATCGAAGAGAAGAAAAACAACAATTCTAGGAACAGAAAATCGACCACTTTCTGAAAGGTAGGACCAGCGGAGAAGTGAATCCAACGCGACGGGAAGATAGACCCCAGGGGGAGGGGCCGGCTCCCGGCAAGCGGCGGAGCACAAAATCAGAACTTTTAAAAGTCGGCTCCACGGAGGGACATCGCTCCAGAGGCTAAACTGGGGTGAAGACCTCGTGGGGACAGCGTGGACTCAGGTCCCACGGGGTCACAGAAGGATCGGGGGTGTCTGAGTGTCGCAGAGCTCACAGGTATTAGACCGGGGAAGTCGGCTGCGGAAACAGAGCCGAGATTTCCTAGTGGTCTGTGACACGGACCGGTGCTCTGTGGCACTGGCCGGTGCTCTGTGCGAGGGGTCCCCACAAGATCCAGGGAGACTCCGACCCGGGAGAGCTCAGGGATCTACGGGCTCCGGAGACTCCAGGTGGGACTCTGCCAGAGACAGAGATGCTTGATCACAGGCTGGGTGAGCTCGGAGCACTCCCAGAAGCCAGTGAGACGGGACTGCTTAGGCACGATTTTCTCTGAGCGTGGTCTGCAGGCGCGCGCGGTCTGCGGGTGCGCGCAGTGTCGGCGGGCCCGCGGGGTCTGCGGGCCTGCGGTGTCTGCTGGCGCGCGGTGTCTGCGAGCGGACGCGCGCGCGCACTCTCCGGCGCAAACGTGGGCGAGGGAGACTGGAGAGATTAAACGCTTTTCACGGGCCGGCGGTGTCTGCTGGCGCGCAGTGTCTGCGGGCCGAGGCGCGCGCGCACTCTCCGGCGCAAACGTGGGCGAGGGAGACTGGAGGGATTAAACGCTTTTCCCGGGCCGGCGGTGTCTGCTGGCGCGCAGTGTCTGCGGGATTGCGGGCCGACGCGCGCGCGCACTCTCCAGCGCAAACGTGGGTGAGGGAGACTGGAGGGATTAAACGCTTTTCCCGGGCCGGCGGTGTCTGCAGGCACGCAGTGTCTGCGGGCCGACGCGCGCGCGCACTCTCCGGCGCAAACATGGGCGAGAGAGTCTGGAGGGATTAAACGCTTTTCCCTGAAGGCGAGCTGAAGACTGGGGCCCCTAGCCCTCGGCTCCTCTGAACCAGAGATTGGGAGGCCGCCATTGTCATTCCCGTCCTCCAGAACTCTACAGAAAGCCCGTTAAGGGAACAAAAGCTCCTGAAAGCAAACCTGAGAGGATTACTTAGCCCGGCCCCTGGTAAGGGCGGTGCAACTCCGCCTCGGGCAAAGACACCTGAGAATCACTACAACAGGCCCCTCCCCCAGAAGACCAAAGAATTACAGCCAAGACCAAGTTCACTTAACAAGGAGAACAGCGGATTCCTATCTGGACAAAATGACAAGACGGAAAAACTCACCACAAAAAAAAGAGCAGGAGACAGGACCGAAGGCTAGGGACATAATCAATACAGACATTGGTAATATGTCAGATCTGGAATTCAGGATGATGATTCTCAAGGTTCTAGCCAGGCTCGAAAAAGGCATGGAAGATATTAGAGAAACCCTGTCAGGAGAAATAAAAACCCTTTCTGGAGAAATAAAAGAAATAAAGTCTAATCAAGTTGAAATAAAAAAAGCTATTAATGAGGTGCAATCAAAAATGGAGGCTCTTACTGCTAGGATAAATGAGGCAGAAGACAGAATTAGTGATATAGAAGACCAAATGGCAGGGAATAATGAAGCAGACCAAAAGAGAGACAATCAACTACTGGACCACGAGGGGAGAATTCGAGAGATAAGTGATGCCATAAGATGAAACAACATTAGAATAATTGGGATTCCAGAAGAAGAAGAAAGAGAAATAGGAGCAGAAGGTATACTGGAGAGGATTATTGTAGAGAATTTCCCTAATATAGCAAGGGGAACAACCATCAAAATCCAGGAAGCCCAGAGAATACCTCTCAAACTCAATAGGAATCGACCCACACCCCGCCATCTAATAGTAAAATTTACAAGTCTTAGCGACAAAGAGAAAATCCTGAAAGCAGCACGGGACAAGAAGCCTGTAACATACAATGGTAAAAATATTAGATTGGCAGCAGACTTATCCACAGAGACCTGGCAGGCCAGAAAGAACTGGCATGATATATTCAGAGCACTAAACGAGAAAAACATGCAGCCAAGAATACTTTATCCAGCTAGGTTATCATTGAAAATAGAAGGAGAGATTAAAAGCTTCCAGGACAAACAAAAACTGAAAGAGTTTGTAAACACCAAACCAGCTCTACAGGAAATATTGAAAGGGGTCCTCTAAGCAAAGAGAGACCCTAAAAGTATTCCCAGAAAGGAACAGAGACATTATACCGTAACAATCACCATACAGGCAATACAATGGCACTAAACTCATATCTCTCAATAGTTACCCTGAATGTAAATGGGCTAAATGCCCCAATCAAAAGACACAGGGTTTCAGAATGGATAAAAAAACAAAACCCATCCATATGCTGCCTACAAGAAACTCATCTTAGACCTGAAGACACCTCCAGATTGAAAGTGAGGGGGTGGAAAACAATTTACCATGCTAATGGACAACAGAAGAAAGCTGGGGTGGCAATCCTTATATCAGATCAATTAGATTTTAAGCCAAAGACTATAATAAGAGATGAGGAAGGACACTTCATCATACTCAAAGGGTCTGTCCAACAAGAAGATCTAACAATTTTAAATATCTATGCCCCTAACATGGGAGCAGCCAACTATATAAACCAATTAATAACAAAATCAAAGAAACACATTGACAAGAATACAATAATAGTTGGAGACTTTAATACACCCCTCACTGAAATGGACAGATCATCTAAGCAAAAGATCAACAAGGAAATAAAGGTCTTAAATGACACACTGGACGAGATGGACATCACAGATATATTCAGAACATTCTACCCTAAAGCAACAGAATACACATTCTTCTCTAGTGCCCATGGAACATTCTCCAGAATAGATCACATCCTGGGGCATAAATCAGGTCTCAACAGGTATCAAAAGATTGGGATCATTCCCTGCATATTTTCAGACCACAATGCTCTGAAGCTAGAACTCAATCACAAGAGGAAATGTGGAAAGAGCACAAATACATGGAGACTCAACAGCATCCTTCTAAAAAATGAATGGGTCAACCAGGAAATTAAAGAAGAATTGAAAAAAAACATGGAAACAAATGATAATGAAAACACAACGGTCCAAAATCTGTGGGACACAGCAAAGGCAGTCCTGAGAGGAAAATATATAGTGATACAAGCCTATCTCAAGAAACAGGAAAGGTCTCAAATACACAACCTAACCCTACACCTCAAGGAACTCGAGAGAGAACAACAAAGAAAGCCTAAACCCAGCAGGAGAAGAGAAATAATAAAGATCAAAGCAGAAATCAATGAAATAGAAACCAAAAAAACAATAGAACAAATCAATGAAACTAGGAGCTGGTTCTTTGAAAGAATTAATAAGATTGATAAACCCCTGGCCAGACTTATCCAAAAGAAAAGAGAAAGGACCCAAATAAATAAAATCATGAATGAAAGAGGAGAGATCACAACCAATACCAAAGAAATACAAACAATCATAAGAACATATTATGAACAACTCTATGCCAACAAATTCGACAATCTGGAAGAAATGGATGCTTTCCTAGAGACATATAAACTGCCAAAACTGAACCAGGAAGAAATAGAAAACCTGAACAGGCCCATAACCAGTAAGGAGATTGAAACAGTCATCAAAAATCTCCCAACAAACAAAAGCCCAGGGCCAGATGGCTTCCCAGGGGAATTCTACCAAACATTTAAAGAAGAATTAATTCCTATTCTCCTGAAACTGTTCCAAAAAATAGAAATGGAAGGAAAACTTCCAAACTCATTTTATGAGGCCAGCATCACCTTGATCCCCAAACCAGACAAGGATCCCATCAAAAAAGAGAATTACAGACCAATATCCTTGATGAACATAGATGCGAAAATTCTCACCAAAATACTAGCCAATAGGATCCAACAGTACATTAAAAGGATTATTCACCACGACCAAGTGGGATTTATTCCAGGGCAGCAGGGTTGGTTCAACATCCGCAAATCAATCAATGTGATACAGTACATTAACAAAAGAAAAAACAAGAACCATATGATACTCTCAATAGATACTGAAAAAGCATTTGATAAAGTGCAACATCCCTTCCTAATCAAAACTCTTCAAAGTGTAGGGATAGAAGGCACATACCTCAATATTATCAAAGCCATCTATGAAAAACCCACGGCAAGTATCATTCTCAATGGAGAAAAACTGAGAGCTTTTCCGTTAAGGTCAGGAACACGGCAGGGATGTCCACTATCACCACTGCTATTCAACATAGTACTAGAAGTCCTAGCCTCAGCA